>BPTQ01000007.1:228775961-228789949 GCA_019973895.1 Chrysanthemum seticuspe | reverse complement strand
CCAAAAAAAAACACAAGATTCGACTAAACAAAACATGATACAATATATATTAACGTAAGGTGTTATCAAAGGAAGACGAATAGAACACGTTATACCTTAGCTTGTTGGAAACAAAGCTCTCGACACCAAGGGAGTTGGTTCGGCCGAATAGGAAGAAAAGAGAGAGGCAAAGAAAACTAGGGTTCCAAATTATGTTTAATGTGTTGTATATATAGGTATTACAAAAATGTTTCTAGGCTTTAGAGTGTGTGGGCTTCGGCTTGGGTCCAACCGAACAACCAAACCCACGCCCATATGGCTCTCGGCTCCTTGATCCAAACGAACAAACAAACACGGCCCAAGTTGTTTACGCGAGACGTTAAATCTTTCGTCGTACCATGTCGATCACATACACATATTAGTCATTCTTTTAAATTATTCATAAGTTAAGTTTTTAATTTCATTAAATGAATATAAATGTCTTTTACGTATTCCGATTCCAAGGGTATTTTAGTCTTTATTTATGTTTTAGATTTTCAGGTTTTACAACTCTTCCCCTCTAAAAGAAGAATTTTCGTCCTCGAAAATTGAAATGAAACGAAACGAAAACGAAATGAGAACATACCAAACTATTCAAAGAAATGAGGATAACTAGCTCGCATCGACTCCTCGGTTTCCCAAGTAGCCTCACGCTCCGGGTGATTTTTCCAAAGAATCTTAACGAACGGAATGACTTTATTTCTCATGACTCTTTCTTGCCTTTCTAAAATAGCTTCCGGTTCTTCAGATAAAGACATATCGGACTGAATTTGATCAAACGGATAAGAAGCAACGTGTAACGGATGATAGTTGTATCCCCTTAGGAGAGATACATGGAAAACATCATGAACATGCGATAACTGAGGCGGAAGTGCTAACCGATACGAAACTTCTCCTATACGTTCCAGAATTTCAAACGGACCGATGAATCGAGGACTGAGCTTGCCCTTGATTCCAAAACGTTTCACACCTCTAAACGGCGAGACTTTCAAAAATACACGATCTCCAACCGAAAATTCTAAATCACGACGATGCTTGTCGGCATAACTTTTCTGACGAGACCTAGCCTCCTTCAATGTTTCTCTAGCAACAGCTACTTTCTCATTACTGATCTCAATCATTTCCGGACCTTCAATTAAGCGCTCACCTACTTCATCCCAACAAGTAGGTGCTCTACATTTCCTTCCATAAAGAAGTTCAAACGGTGCCTGCCTTAATGCTAGCATGCCAACTGTTGTTATACGCAAACTCTACTAAACATAAATATTCATCCCAGCTGCCAGTCCATTCTAATAGCACAAGCCCTTAGCATATCCTCTAAGGTCTGTATAGTCCTCTCTGACTGACCATCTGTTTGAGGATGAAATGCTGTACTGAAATTAAGTCGAGTACCCCAAGCTTTCTGCAAACCTTTCCAGAAACGAGAAGTAAAACGCGGATCTCCTATCGGACACAATAGATGTCGGAGTACCATGAAGTCTAACGATCTCCTTGCTGAAAAATCTCTGCCAATCTACCAATACCATAATCCTTTCTGATTGGTACAAGAAATGAGCAGATTTGGTTAGTCGATCAACAACTACCCAAATCGCATCATGCTTCTTCCTAGTAAGAGGTAAGTCCAGTCACAAAATCCATAGATATCTTATCCCACTTCCATGTCGGAATATCCAATGGCTGTAACAGTCCACTAGCCCTTTGATGTTCAATCTTAACCTGCTGACAAATCATACACTTAGACACAAACGTCGCCACATCTTGCTTCATGCCATTCCACCAAAAGTACTGTTTCAAATCCCTATACATCTTGGTAGAACCAGGATGGATAGTGAAAGGAGAACTATGAGCTTCAGTCATAACTTTCTCGCGAAGTACCGTATCATTGGGAACACATAGCCTATCTTCATACCATACAATTCCGTCATCATCAACCTTAAACTCCGTCTGCTTACCTTCTTCAACATTTTGCGCTACGGCCCACAGCTCACCATCATCTTTCTGAGCTTCCTTAATTTGCAGTATAAGGTTCGACTCCACCTTCATACTAGCCCAGTATCCATCAAAACCTCGTACGCATAGCTCAACATCCAAACTCTCTAAGTCACGAATAATCCTAGGTTCAATCTCAATACTTGCAAGAATGCCTGATTTCCGGCTAAGTGCGTCAGCAACTACATTAGCCTTACCTGGATGGTACTGAATGTTGGTGTCATAATCCTTAAGAAGTTCTAACCATCTTCTTTGTCTCATGTTAAGTTCCTTCTGATTGAAAATATACTTGAGACTCTTATGGTCAGTGAAAATATCACACGTCTCTCCATACAAGTAATGCCTCCAGATCTTCAACGCGAACACCACTGCAGCTAACTCAAGGTCATGAGTTGGGTAATTCTCCTCATAAGGTTTCAGTTGTCTTGAAGCGTAAGCTATCACCTTTCCATGTTGCATCAAAACACAACCCAATCATTTCTTAGATGCATCACTATAAATTTGAAATCCTCCAGAACCAGATGGAAGAGTCAGAATAGGAGCGGACACCAATCTCCGTTTCAACTCTTCAAAACTCTTCTCTCGTTCATCCGTCCATACAAACTTTTCACCTTTCCTCATCAATTGGGTTAGGGGCAAAGCTATGCGAGAGAAACCTTCAACAAAACGTCGGTAATAACCAGCAAGTCCTAGAAAACTCCTAACCTCAGTCACTGTCGTAGGTCTTGGCCATTTAGTGATAGCCTCAACTTTAGACGGATCCATGGTGATACCATCAGCAAATACAATATGACCAAGGAACGCGACTTGTCTTAACCAAAACTCGCACTTCGAAAATTTGGCGTACAACTTCTTCTTCCTCAGAATCTCCAAAACTATCCGGAGATGTTGTTCATGCTCTTCTTCAGACTTAGAGTAAACCAAAATGTCGTCGATGAAAATGATAACGAACTTATCGAGGAACTCATGGAAAACACGATTCATTAGGTCCATAAACACAGCAGGCGCATTTGTCAAACCAAAAGGCATAACGAGGAATTCGTAGTGACCATATCTGGTACGAAACGCGGTCTTAGGAACATCTTGCTCCCTCACACGTAGCTGGTGATATCCAGATCTCAGATCAATCTTAGAAAAGAATTTAGCTCCTTGCAGTTGATCAAACAAATCATCAATACGTGTCAGAGGATAACGGTTACGAATGGTAATACGATTGAGTTCACGGTAGTCGATACATAGACGCATGCTTCCATCCTTCTTCTTCACAAACAAAACAGGTGCACCCCATGGAGAAACACTGGGTCGAATAAATCCATTTTCTATCATCTCTTGCAGCTGCTCCTTCAACTCCTTCAGTTCTATAGGTGCCATACGATACGGAGCCTTCGAAATCGGTTCAGCACCAGGAATTAACTCAATGCTAAACTCAACTTCTCTAGCTGGGGGAAGACCAGGGAGTTCATCGGGAAAAACGTCGGTAAATTCACAAACAACAGAAAGGTTTTCAATGTTAGGACTCTCCAAAGATGTGTCCTTAACATATGCCAGAAAACCTTGGCACCCATGAGCAAGCATGGTCCGTGCCTTCATAGCAGAAATGAGCTTAACAGATTTGAGAGGTTGAGAACCATAATAAACGAATTCAGGATGTTTTATGTCTCCAAAGATCACAGTTCTAGCATAGCAGTCAATGGAAGCTCTATGATAAGCCAACCAATCCATGCCTAGAATGATATCAAAGTCGACCATATCGAGAGGATACAGATTTGCAGAGCGAATACGATCATCAAAACGAAGAGGGCACTTAACATATTTATGATCAATGATCATGTGGTTTTTCATAGGCGTAGATATCGATAAGTGATTTGTTAATGGTTTGGGCTTCCTATTAAGTTTCTTAGCAAATGTGACAGATATAATGGAGTGTGTGGCACCGGTATCAAATAAAGCGAAGACAGAATAATCATCAATGAAAAGAGTGCCCGTAATGGTACCTGAAGTGCGCTCCGCCTGATTCCGAGTAGTAGCATAAACACGTCCAGTAGTAGGTGACGGCTTGATGTAGTTTCCAGGAATCACCGTGTTCTTCTTATGGCAATCCTTGATCTTGTGAGTAGTGGATCCACAAGAGAAACATCCACCAGTGGCCTTGAAACACGGTCCCGGATGAGCCTTTCCACAAGTAGTACAGATAGGTGGGGGAGGCAAAACTTCAGCTGTCCTTTGCTGACCAGAAGATCCTGAAGCACGACCCTGATATGATCCTCGAGCTGACTGATCCTTGTTGTAACGCTGGTTGTTGTTACCTTGATTCTGACGATCATTTCCATTCCTACCAGCAGCTCTGCTATCCTGACTCCTCGCCTCAGGGCGCCTAGAGTCCACATTCCTTCCTGACTGACCCCGCTGATCATAACTCCTATCCACTTGTCCCCTTGAATCATAACTCCTGCCATAATTTCCCTTATAATCATTACTTTGAGTCCTACCTTGAATCCAATCACCATCGCGGTTACGTTTGTTGGAACCTGAAACCTCATGAAAGATCTCAATGTTACGAGCTGCGTCATTGCAGGCCGACACATCCTCATACTCAATATTAAGCAGTCGGTCCAACACCCACTTCTTCAGTCCCCACTTGAAGTGCTTAGCTTGGCGCCTACCATCTCCAGCAATCGTTCCCACAAAACTTACCAGCCTCATAAACCTACCCATGTACTCATTGGAGTTCTCATGGTCAAGCTGGTAGATTGCCTGATAATCCCTCTCATACCTTTGCTGCTCAGCATCAGGGAAGTAACGGTTATAGAAGATAGTCTGAAACTCAGTCCAGGTACAAGTAATAGCAAAAGCGTCTCCTCCTCTTGCCTGTTTGAGTGCCTTCCACCAATTCAAAGCATCACCTTCTAACTTAAATGCAGCCAAACGATTCTTAAACTCGTCTCCACAACCCAGTACTTCAAACAGCTTCTCAATATGAGTGATCCAGTCCTCGGCCTCAGTGGGAGTAGCAGCAGTGCTAAACGAAAGAGGCTTGAGCTTACCGAAACGCTCGAGCCAAGTGTGAATGCCGGTGGGTTGATTACCTCCACCACTACCCGAAGCACCAGTCTGATTACGAATGTTGTTGATCACATGTGTCATCATCTCAGGTGTAGTAAGACCAGGGAAAAGAGTGTTGAGATCATTAGCAATCGCAACATCCATGTTAGGAGCATCATCGTCCCCTTCCGAGTTACCGTTACGACGAGTTTGAACCATCTGAACGATATTCAAACGATTAGCAAAATGAACAAAGGTGAGATACGAAATGGAAGTACGCAGAAGGAATCCTAAAGTCTACCCAATCCTCACAGGTCATAGCCTAAGCTCTAAGGGTCTCAAAACCTAGGCTCTGATACCATAAATTGTAACGCCCCGACCCGACAAGGGTAAAGAAATCACAAATAATGGTGTCATATCAAAGCAAACATAAATATCCAAAAGAAGTCTTAGCATAAATACTGAAATAATTCAAGTCAAAATGACTTCAATACATAGGTCCCAGTGGAAAATAAACTCCAACAAAATATCTGAAATAATAAGTCTTAAATGGCATCATAAGATCAAAGCTAAATATCTCTAAGGTAAGTCCACTAAGCACTCATCCCAAAGCAAAACCCAGCTCCAATGCTTAGATACATGCCGCGGAAGAAAAGAAATGCGGCTGAGCTTCAAAAGCCCAGTGAACAGATATACAAGCAAAGCGAATACGAAACGAAATCAAATACGGAGTATAGTGAACGAAAGATAGTAAAATCATAATCATTTCCAAAGTATAAATCAGAATTATCGAATAAATTTTTATAGTTAACTACCACGAGCCCAGAAACAAATATCAGATCATAATCATATTCACTCAAGGCAACAATTGTAGGGGAGACCTACCAGAGTTATGAAGGACGTGCATGCACGCAGCATCAATCATCAGATAACATATAACAGATAACAGATAACAGATCTAGGATGCATCCATACGCCCCACAGACAGATATTGGTCATATAATATAACTTGAGCTCATAACAGATAACAGATAAGGACGTGGCAGAACATCACTCTACTGCCCTAGAGTCATGTCAGAAGTGCATCACTGACACGGACATGGAACCCCCATGACTAGTTAAATATTTGGCTTGGGTGTCAAACTATCTTAGGTCAAATCAGAATGTCATAATTGACACAGATCATACTTTATCAGAAGATTAATCATATTTTCAAAATCAGAGTTTTCATATCATATAGTTCAAAATCAGATGTTTCATAATTCAGAAATCAGATGTTTCATAGTTCAGAAATCAGATGTTCAGATAAGCAACAGCTCAAACAAACAGAATGGGGTTCATAGCAAAGGCTTAGGAAACCCTAATATAAAAGCTAACGAAATAAAACGTTATAAGGAACCTTTACTGAAAAGGTCAGAATATCTGTACCTTATTCCAAAGCAAATGACCAAAAAGCAGAAATACGGAAAGCAAAGGATTACTCCTTCTTCACAGAACCTATACACATTAACGGTCGTACATGTTATTTATGATTCCATAATTGTCAAAATGATCTTTTAATATTTGGTGTTCATACTTAGTGTATTCAGTGATCTTATTACTTTAGAGATTTATGATTAAATGAGACTTAAGTGTTTTATAATTAATATCGTAGATTAAGGTTCATTATGTCATTTATTAAAGTGTAGGGTTAAATGTGAAAATTGTTTAAACGTCATAACTCACCCATGAAATAATGAATTATTATACTTAGCTTCAAACCCTAATCGACTCTCATTTATGTTCTAGGGTTTTCTCATTCTTTTAATATCATATCAATGTGCATTTACTTTATATGTTACGTCATTTAATGACTCATTACTCTTGTTTATTTACGCAACACATTCATGACTTAACCATACGTTACTTATACACATATTATACGTCAACTTTTATATCCATGCACGTTTATGATTTCATGTGACCCCAAACGTTACTTATTACTCGGATTAGTTACACATTTACACACACATGCACACTAGCTTAGACTAGATATGACCACGTACTACGTTTACATATCAACAAGCTCACTTGACTTATAAGACACACGCATGACACACGGTGCACAAACCAATTAGGGTTCGGCATGCATGGTTCGGTTCACACATCACTTAGGGTTTAGGTTTCACATGATCTTTACTCGTTTAACACACGTTCAAAAACCCTCACATGTTTCGGTTTGTATATAGGGTTCGGCTAACATGTTTTACGCAAACCCTAGCTCTTCTACGTACTTTACATATTCACGTTTGCATGTTTATATAAGGTCCGATTCATGATATATATGGTTCGGTGTATATATAGCTTGACATACTAATGATCCGATTCACAAAACATATTCAATACATGTTCTCTTAATTCTTATAAGGTCCGATTTATATTTGTTGGTTGGTTTCGGTTTGCATAAGGTTCGGCCCAAAAAAAAACACAAGATTCGACTAAACAAAACATGATACAATATATATTAACGTAAGGTGTTATCAAAGGAAGACGAATAGAACACGTTATACCTTAGCTTGTTGGAAACAAAGCTCTCGACACCAAGGGAGTTGGTTCGGCCGAATAGGAAGAAAAGAGAGAGGCAAAGAAAACTAGGGTTCCAAATTATGTTTAATGTGTTGTATATATAGGTATTACAAAAATGTTTCTAGGCTTTAGAGTGTGTGGGCTTCGGCTTGGGTCCAACCGAACAACCAAACCCACGCCCATATGGCTCTCGGCTCCTTGATCCAAACGAACAAACAAACACGGCCCAAGTTGTTTACGCGAGACGTTAAATCTTTCGTCGTACCATGTCGATCACATACACATATTAGTCATTCTTTTAAATTATTCATAAGTTAAGTTTTTAATTTCATTAAATGAATATAAATGTCTTTTACGTATTCCGATTCCAAGGGTATTTTAGTCTTTATTTATGTTTTAGATTTTCAGGTTTTACAACTCTTCCCCTCTAAAAGAAGAATTTTCGTCCTCGAAAATTGAAATGAAACGAAACGAAAACGAAATGAGAACATACCAAACTATTCAAAGAAATGAGGATAACTAGCTCGCATCGACTCCTCGGTTTCCCAAGTAGCCTCACGCTCCGGGTGATTTTTCCAAAGAATCTTAACGAACGGAATGACTTTATTTCTCATGACTCTTTCTTGCCTTTCTAAAATAGCTTCCGGTTCTTCAGATAAAGACATATCGGACTGAATTTGATCAAACGGATAAGAAGCAACGTGTAACGGATGATAGTTGTATCCCCTTAGGAGAGATACATGGAAAACATCATGAACATGCGATAACTGAGGCGGAAGTGCTAACCGATACGAAACTTCTCCTATACGTTCCAGAATTTCAAACGGACCGATGAATCGAGGACTGAGCTTGCCCTTGATTCCAAAACGTTTCACACCTCTAAACGGCGAGACTTTCAAAAATACACGATCTCCAACCCGAAATTCTAAATCACGACATGCTTGTCGGCATAACTTTTCTGACGAGACCTAGCCTCCTTCAATTTTTCTCTAGCAACAACTACTTTCTCATTACTGATCTCAATCATTTCCGGACCTTCAATTAAGCGTTCACCTACTTCATCCCAACAAGTAGGTGCTCTACATTTCCTCCCATAAAGAAGTTCAAACGGTGCTGCCTTAATGCTAGCATGCCAACTGTTGTTGTACGCAAACTCTACTAAATACAAATATTCATCCCAGCTGCCAGTCCATTCCATAGCACAAGCCCTTAACACTAACAGATCAAGAAACCTCCAAAAACTTCTCAAAACCCTAGAAACCCTAGATATCAAGAACCAACGGAGATCAAAACCTCACTCCAATACCATGTAAAAACTATAAAGAATAATGACAAGATTAGTCTGTTGACTTAAAAGTCAAACCATAAGATAGCAAATATAGCACATTTCAAAAGTTTGAACCAAAACATAAAAAATTGGAGAATGTGTTCATGTTAAGTAGTTAAATCATCCACAATGCAAGTTTTTCTAATTATTTTTTACTATTAGAAAAAGTCATTTATAAGACTTTTACCTTTGGAGCTAGTGATTATTTGTAACAATAACTTGTAAAACTTCAAGTGTTTGACAAAAGACTTTTCACTTTTGTAAAATATACTTGCATTGATAAATTAAAATAAAAAAAACACACAGAAAGCTTTTGCAAAGACTTCTTAGTATTGTTGTTCAATCTAACTTGAGAGAATCTCAATCCTAGATGAACATGATCGGTCATGTTTTTTCGAAAACAAAAGAAAGACCGAGTCCCGAAAGTAGACCCCACGGTTTTTTATGTGAAAAAACATGACCGGTCATGTTCATTCTAACTTGAGAGAATCTCAATCATTTATATAAATGATTTATAGGTTTATGAAAAGTAATAAGATATTAATGTTTTAAAAGACAAAAAGTCATTAAAGACTTTTTGCATTGTAGACACTCTTAGTACACATTCATATCTTTTAAAGTAGTTCAGAACTTGTCAGGTCGGGTTCATCTATTAACATAATTAACATAATTTTTTTTCTTTTTTTTTTGTAATTTATACCACTTATCCATAAATTTTATCTCACAACGAGACTTAAATTCAAAATCTGTATATTGTTGGATCACTTACATACGACTGAGTCAAGAGGCCTAGGTATAATTAACACAACTTTCTTATGCTCATAAATAACAATGTATAAAAGTAAAAATAATATTAATTAGTTCAAACGAGTGTGGAAACCCGCGCGATGCAGCGGGATTGCTTTTGTAGACGTGAATTTGGAACTGATGAATGACCGGAAAATTTGTTTGTCTATTTATTTGGTTAGTCCTTGAAGGACCTACGTTGCAAAGACAATTCAAACCTTAGTTTCGCGGCTACAAAGGACTTACTTTGCAAGGACACTTAAACCTTAGGGACTATTTTTGCCAAATTGCTATAGATAGCAATTAATGCTACAAACTTTATTTGGTTAGTCCTTGAAGGACCTACTTTGCAAATACAATTCAAACCTTAGGGACTATTTTTGTGGCTACAAAGGACTTACTTTGTAACGACACTTAAACCTTAGGGACTATTTTTGCCAAATTACTATAGATGGCAATTAATGCTACAGGACTTACTTTGAAACGACACTTAAACCTTAAGGACTCTTTTTGCCAAATTGCTATAGATAGCAATTAATGCTACAGGACTTACTTTGCAACGACACTTAAACCTTAGGGACTATTTTTGCCATTTTTCCATAGATAGCAATTAATGCTTCTACTTTGAGTGAATTGTTCTCCCCATATCCCTCCTCCATATAAAGGAGGGTTTGTTTGAATCAGATCTAGCCCCAAAATTCTGAAAAAATGACACGTGGCATTCTTTCTCCCAAAACTCTCACAGCCATCCGATCAAGAATATTATTCCACACATTTATGACTAAACCGTTTCCCCCAAAAATTTAAGCATCCCTTCAAGAAAAAGTCTCTGAAATTCAATGCTAATAAATCATAATCTGTTACCAAAATTGGAGGATCATATCAAAATCAGATTCATAATCGAACCTAATTTTGTACAATTCCCCAAAAAAAATACACACAAATCCAGTTACATCAATGTTATAGCCAAAAAAAATACACATAAATCCAGTTACATCATCTGCCAATTTGAGGTATTCTTTAATTATCTTATTTCTAACTTTTGTTATGATTGAAATTAATTAGGTTAGCCGATCAATTTTTGTGTATAATAAATTAGAGATTAGTTATATATACAATTATGGATTTTAAGTTTAGATTTAATTTTTGAAATCAACATGTCTAGATATGAATGAATTATTATCAAATGAAATATACGGATTTTTTTGGGATATAATTTTGGTTTCATTTTGAGAATGAAAAGGAAACGTGTTTCGAAGGAATAGGTGGGTTGATTATTGCCGGAAAATGAATCATGCTTTTTGTTTTTTGATGATACTAAAGAGGTTGTTTGGGATTGCATATTTGTAACTCTTTATTAAGGGGTTGTCTGGATTTGCTAATCGAGTGAATAAAGGGTAGTTCAGAACATCCAATATTACAAGTTGTTCTAATAAGCAATCCAAATAACCCCTTTTAATGATTTAATTAAAAGCTGCTTAGGGTTGTTTATAAATGATCACTTTGGAATTATTAAGTTAAAGGATAGTTGAGTACGTCTTTTTGACAGAACTTCGTAAATATGCTAAAGAGATGTAACTATCATTAATATCTTTTGCAGGTTAAATCATCTAAATGTATTGGCATCGTTTGTTCAGATTTCAAGATCGGAACTTCAAGATGCGAATATGTAGAACGGAATCTTTATTTAGGTAATGGATATTTTGCTTTTAGTGTCGTTAAACTCGATTTGGACCCAAGAATGTCATTTTTCTTTTGGGTGGTCATGGTTTATGGTTTATTTGTGTGTCTTTCATTGTATATGTATATTTATTTCTTTTGGGTGGTTGTGGTTTATGGTATATAAGTGTAAGAGCTATAACAACATCAACCTTGCTTTTATAATCAGATAATTCGAGCTGTTAAAGGTAGTGAAGGTGACGGATGTGCAAGCAAGGTAAAGAATGCTATTAGTGAAAACAAGGCTGATCTCACGAGTCAGAATGCAGAAAGCCTGGATAGAGTAATCATTGTGTGAAGACGCTTATGATGAATTTTTGTAGGTAATCATTATGTGAACTTATCTTGCTTTGTTGTGTAGAGACGTAGAGTACCCATGACTAAAGGTTTTTTTTTAATGGATTAAGCTACAAAATGCAATTTTTAATCCTCTTGTGAGTAAAATCTATAATAATTGTTACCAATAATTTGTTCCCGTCTATTATATTATATGCCTCTGAAATCAACGTCTATTATATTATATGCCTCTTAAATCAATATTATATGGGTGCAAGAAATGAAGACATATGCATCTACAGGTTAGTTTGCTTCAATTTTTTTTTGTAGATTTTGTATTGTTTTTGTTATGATAATGCATATGTTTTTTCCGTTAATTCTTATTTTTTTTATCTATATCTGTTAAGGCATTGCTGAATAGTATTATAGGTGGGGATTTGATATAGATATTGTTGGAAAGTTTGAAGTTTTTACTTATTAACTTCATGTAGCACGAGTGATGGGAAGGTGAGGTTTCCGCCGGGGAAACCGGAAGTGGAGGATGGTGAGAAGAGCAATTCGGTGAAGTTGATAAGTAACACATGTGTCGCCAACTTCATACTTCCAGATTCGGGGGCTGAGGAGGTTTAGGAATTTGGCGTTTAGATTGAAGAATAAGATGAGGGTTACAGGTGCTCATGTTACGAGAGAAATGGTGGCGGAGGTTTTGAAGTTGAAATTTGAAGGAAGTGGTGCGCTAAATATGAAACGAATGGATGAGGTATAGGTGAGTTTCTTAAAACATTGTATGTTAGCTTTGCTTATGCAATTTTAAAAATAAAGGCTGATTTGTTTTAGGTGCGTTTGATATAGTGCTTTGAAAGTGATTATGTGATATAAAGTACTTAAATATATCTTAAGTTGTGGAAATGCCCTACTATGCTATTGGTTTTGATATCTGGGAGATTGTTTCGGGTGGGGGATAAGTGGTTATAGTGGTTTTGATAGAAAGGGAATTTTATGTCCAGAAAAAGGGTTTTGTATTTTGTTTATGGGTTTTGAAAAGCTGCTAAAAATTGCATTTGTTATACATTAGTTTTGATTTCTTGGAATACAAGAAGTACAAGCAGATGCAGTGGAAAGACCAAAAGTACGTGTTCAGAGGAACTACACTATTCACGGGAACAAAAGCATGTTTATGGGTCATGTAGATTGAGTCACACATCATTTGGGGTTGAAGATCTTGGTGCATCAGGTGAGTCCAGGGTTTACCTATTCACGGGATCAGATTGGGTCGGGAACAGGTGAATTCAAAAAAATAAATAATTTTCTTCGGGTGAAAATGGGTCAGTCGGGTTGGCCTGACCTGGTTCTGTTTATTTTAGCTTAAATTTGATTTCCATATATCCAGTTGCAACCATCAAATTGTTTGTTTTTTTTAATGCATCGGATTGTTAGATAATGATTATCTATTGCAAGTTTTCTTTTTGTAGCCAAGCAAATGGTGGCAGTGAAAGTGATGAAAGCCGAGATTTTAGTTGACATCTTACTTGAACTCCAAAGAGAACTCCATTTGGTATTCTTTAGGATCTAAATTATACAATCTTATCTAACAATTGGTAATTTGTTGAAGTTGTAGTTAGTGATAACAATTTGAACTCCATAGAATTATACTTTGAGACTATTGGGCATGAAAATCAAACATTGCATCTGTTTGATTATGAGACTTTGAGTGTCACTACTGGAAACTTCTCAGACCATAAAAAAATTTCACAACTCGCATCTGATTCGCTGTACAAGGTATCAATATATAGTCACATGTCTGATTACATGTTTTACATGGTTTTGCTTTATTTGGTAGAAGCGGTAACTTGCTTTATCATTTCAGGGAAAGCTACAAAATGGACAAGATATAAAAATTGCTGGACCTTCTTTGGGTAGCAGATAGTTAAGGTAATGTGTTGCTTTTTTTTAGGGACTTTACTATTTCGTTCAATGGCGAAGATGGTTTATTTCGTTTTGGTACATTTTGTACATTAGTCTGTACACTGATATATAACTATGGAACATGTCGCTTAGTCTACGCTCAACACTTTAAAAAAATACCAGACTCTTCAAAGGTCATCACTGTGAGTTTCAGAGTATTAGTTTGTCTACGTTACAAACTAAAAGTACGGGTTATCAGAGTTTCATATTAAGATACCTCAAGTTTAACAATAGTGATTGATGTTGAAGTTGTTTAATGGTTAACAATCTATTCTAACATATTAAATCTAGGATTTCTTAT
>BPTQ01000007.1:228678047-228775951 GCA_019973895.1 Chrysanthemum seticuspe | reverse complement strand
TCCTCTAGCTGGCTGATCCCTGTTATAACGCTGGTTATTGTTACCTTGGTTCTGACGATCACTTCCATTCCTACCAGCATTTCTATTATCTTGACCCCTCGTCTCAGAACGTCCAGTGTCAACATTTCTTCCCGACTGACCCCGCTGATCATAACTCCTATCCACATGACCTCTCGAATCATAACTCCTACCAGAGTTTCCCTTATAGTCATTGCCTTGAGTCCTACCTTGAATCCGATCACCATCGCGATTACGCTTGTTAGAACCCGAAACCTCATGAAAGATCTCAATGTTACGAGCTGCGTCATTGCAGGCCGACACATTCTCATACTCAATATTAAGCAATCGGTCCAACACCCACTTCTTCAGTCCCCACTTAAAGTGCTTAGCTTGACGCCTACCATCTCCAGCAATCACTCCAACAAAACTCACCAACCTCATAAACCTACTCATGTACTCATTAGAGTTCTCATGATCAAACTGGTAGATCGCCTGATAATCCCTCTCATACCTTTGCTGCTCAGCATCAGGGAAGTAACGGTTATAGAAGATAGTCCGAAACTCAGTCCAAGTACAAGTCACAGCAAAAGCGTCTCCTCCTCTTGCTTGTTTCCATGCTTTCCACCAACTCAAAGCATCACCTTCCAATTTGAATGAAGCCAAACGAGTCTTAAACTCGTCTCCACAACCCAGTACTTCAAACAGCTTCTCAATATGAGTGATCCAGTCCTCGGCCTCAGTAGGAGTAGCAGCAGTGCTAAACGAAAGAGGCTTCAGCTTACCGAAACGCTCGAGCCAAGTATGAATACCGACGGGTTGATTTCCTCCACCACTACCCGAAGCACCATTCTGATTACGAATGTTGTTGATCACCTGTTCCATCATCTCAGGTGTAGTCAACCCAGGGAAAAGAGAGTTGAGAGCATTCCCAATCGCAGCATCCATGTTAACAGCATCATCGTCTCCATCCGCGCCACCAGTAGTACGAGTTCGAACCATCTAAACGATTAGCAAAATGAACAAAGGTGAGATACGAAATGGAAGTACGAAGGAATCCTAAAGTCTACCCAAATCCTCACAGGTCAAATCTTAAGCCCTAAAGTCTCAAAACCTAGGCTCCATATGTCACAGGTCCTGACTACAAGTCGTAAACCTGGGCTCTGATGCCATAAATTGTAACGCCCCGACCCCACAAGGGTAAAGGAATCACAAGTAATGGTGTCATATCAAAGCAAACATATAAACTAAAAGAAATTTTTAACATAAATATGGAAATAATCCAAGTCAAAAGACTTCAATACATAGGTCCTAGCGGAAAATAAACTCCAAATAAAATGCCTAAAGCATAAAGTCTAAATGGCATCATAAGATCAAAGCTAAATCTCTAAGGTAAGTCCACTCAGCACTCATCCCAAAGCAATACCCAGCTCCAATGCTTAGATACCTGCCGCGGAAGAAAAGAAAAGTGCGGCTGAGCTTCAAAAGCCCAGTGAACAGATATACAAGAAAAAAGAATACGAAACGAAAATCGAATATGAAACAAAGTAAAAGAAAGATAGTGAAATCATAGTCTTTTCAAAAGATAATTCAGAATATACGAATAAGTTTTATAGCTAACTACCTCGAAGCCCAGACACATATGCCATATCATAAACATATCATAATCACATAAGGCAACATTTTTGTAGGGGAGACCTACCAGAGTTATGAAGGACGTGCATGCACGCAGCATCAATCATCAGATAACATATAACAGATAACAGATAATATATGGCATATAACAGATCTAGGATGCATTCATACGCCCCACAGACAGATATTCATAATATAATTCAAATTGAGCTCATACAGATGACAGATAAGGGACGTGGCAGAACATCACTCTACTGCCCTAGAGTCATGTCAGAAGTGCATTTGCTGACACGGACATGGAACCCCCATGACTAGTTAAAATTGGCTCGGGTGTCAAACTATCAGAGATCAAATAAGAATGTCATAACTGACATAGATCATATTTTATCAAATGTTTAATCATGTTTTCAAAATCAAAGTCTTCATATCATATAGTTCAAAATCAAATAGTTTATGATTCAAAAATCAAAGTTCAGATAAGCAACAACTCAAATAGACACATTAGGGTTCATAGCAAAGGTTTAGGAAATCCTAATATGAAAACGAAAAGAAAACTTATACGAAACCTTTACTGAAAAGGTCAGAATATCCGTACCTTATTCAAAAGCAAAAGATCAAAAGTCGAAACAGGGAAGCAAAGAATTACTCCTTCTTCACAGAACCTATATACATTAATGTCGTATATATTATTAATGATTCCGAAATCGTCACAATATCCTTTTAATATTTTAGGGTTTCCATACTTAAATGAGACTTAAATGTTTTAATATTAATATCGTAAATTAGGGTTTATATGTCTTTTGTTAAAGTTTAGGGTTTCTCATTCTTTAATGTCTCATTAATATACATTAGCTTACTTGTTACGTCTTTTAATGCCTCGTTACTTAACCTAACACGTCACAAAATAATCTTTCCTTTTTATGTTTCAACGTACATGTTTATGATTTTATGTGACATATAATTTACTTATTACTCGTATTAATTACGCATTTACTCTATTAGGGTTTAACATAACTTATTAAATTAGCATATCAAAACTAGGGTTTATGTTTAACATAACCTTTACTTAATTAATGTATCTTCAAAACTTATACACATGTTTCGGTTCATCTAGGGTTTTCGCATATTAGATTATACACATGTTTTAACTCATCTAAATACTTCACATATTCAAGTTATTAAGTTATATTCATTATCCAAAATTAAACATGGTTCGGCCATTATTAAAACGACACAAACATAACTCGATTCAATATTACATCTTACGTTACATGTTTCTTATAATTTACAAGTTAAATCAATTAGGGTTTGTCTTGGTTTTGTTTTACCCTTCTCGGCCAACAAAAGAAAACAAGGAAACGCGACGAAACAAAATATAACTTGACATATTCATGCAAGGTACGTTAAAGGAAGACAAATAAACATTATACCTTAACTCGTTGAAGCAAAAATCAACACCAAGGGTGTTTGTGAGTCTCGGCCGAGCAAAGGAAGAAAAGAAAAAGAGAGACAAATAAAACTAGGGTTCCAAACTTATGATTATGTTTGGTATATATAGTTGTAGTATTTGAGTTAAACTAGGAAAGTAATTGGGTTTGGGTTTGGGTCCAACCGGTCACACATCACCACGCCACCATTGGGCTTCGGCCCTTGGCTCACGAACACAAACCAACACGACCCAAATCATTTACGAAACTTTAACTCTTCGTCGTACCAAAATCAATTACGTAATATATTTTAGTTAGGTTTTTAAATATTCGCAAGTTAATCTTTTAATCTCTTTAAGTGTTATAAATATATTTTACGTATTTTATAATTTTTAGTTCCAAGGGTATTTTAGTCTTTATTCGGATTTTAAATTTTCAGGTTTTACAACGGAAAACTGGATAGCCTTCAATAAGTTTAGACCTCAGACTTAATTAACCCCTGAAAGTGTTTTTGAGGAAAGATATGGAAAAGAAAAAAAACTGATGAACTTGTTGAAAAGAATCCCCCCTTTAGGAAATTGCCTCCAGCTACTGTGTATCCACCAAATACACCGATGCATTTAGTGCCTAGAACTCTTCCCACTCAAAGCAAAACCTTAGTCAGCTTATACGTAGTTTACCAACTATTCGTTGATTTTGAGAAAACATGTAAGAAGAGAATCACACCAACGGGAATTACTGAAGGGGAAAGGGGTTTTTAGCAAACCAAAGAATGTTATCTAACTGAGGGCAACTATAAGAACAATTTGAAAGTATGCAAAAGGCCATAGATACGGAAGTTAAAGAAATGAAAAAGATGTTTAATGAAATGGAAAACAAGGTTAAAACATATGAATGTGAGCTTAAAAGCAATGAGATTGAGAGGAAGAATATTCACATCATGAATGATAATTTGATTTCTAGATGTATTGCTCAAGATGTGTTCTATACTGGTACGAATTATTCCATTACTGCTTCTCAATTTCATGAATTGTCTATTGCTTTGAAAGTCTCCCTACATTGTGTCATTGAGCTTGAAACAAAAAATTCAAAATTGCATGATAAAATCGAAAGGGATGATCATGATAACATGGTCAGGCATTATTCTAAACTAGAAGTTGAATATCTTGATTTACAATTAAAATATCAACATCTCAGAGAATATGTTAAAACCTCAAATGCCAAGACATCTTCGGATGCTCCTGAGTTTGATGCAGTTTTTGAACTAAACAAGCGTGATGAACAGATTCGAGCTCATTGTAACACGATCAAAAAGTTGAAAGCTCAAATTTCCCAATTGAAGGGTGAAAAGAATGAAGTGACTGGCTCCCATATGCCTCCTCCTTTAGATTCTCAGAATTCTCAGAATTTTCATCTTCAAAACATCATTAATGTATTACAACATGAAAATGAGTGTTTTCTAGCAGAAAATGAAAAGGTTAAACTACATTTCAAAGAGTTATATGAATCAATTAAGGTCACTCGTGACAAGAACAATGAAAAGATAACACCCTTGCAAAAAAAATTGAGAATCTTAAGAGTCAGGTAAAAGGGAAATTGTTAATCACCAGTGTGAGAATGTTGCACCAAAGGTGCCTGTTTGTACTAAATATGCTATGGATGTGGAGTATATTCCCCCTCATCTTAGGAATAATGAATTTTCATTTCAAACATATCTTTCGTACCTTAAGGATAGTCTAGAGTGTCTCCAGGAGATTGTAGAAGAGGATAAGATAGAGAAACCACTCAATAATGTGATTGGGCATGCATGCTTATATGCCAAACGATCTCAAAAACTCTTAGAATGTATAATTTCAACATGTCCCAAATCTGGTACTAGGAAAGATAGTATAATTATGCCCTGTTCTATGCCTAAAGTCAAGCATGTGACCTTTGATGTGCCTCCTAGAATCTCAGATCCCAGCACTTCTAGACCAGAAATGCAGAAAGTAGTGAAACCAACTAATATTCCCATCGTTCCTTCTACAGGAGTAATCAATGACACTAAGGCTAGCGGGTCAAAGCCTCCAGGCAATACAAAGCAAGATAGGACTGCGTGAGCCAAGAGTGATCAAGTGAAGAAAGTAGAAGACCACCCTAGGAATAATAAGTTTGAGTTGAATAAGATGAATCGTGTTGATTCTAGTATTAGCTATAAGCGTACTGTAATTAATTCGAATTCTGCTACTATTTGCAAAACATGTAATGAATGTTTGGTTTCTGGTAATTTTCATGAATGTGTTGTGAATGATTTGAAAATTTTGTTAAATCTCCAGTTAAAGATGTCAGAATTGCTAAACAGGTTAAATAAGTCTCGAAGCCTATTAGGAAAAGGTTTAGTAATTATTGGAAGCCTACTGGGAGAAATTTAGTAATGTGGGTTATCAATGGAAACCTACTGGCCGTAAATTCAAAGTTAATGAATTTAGCCCTAAAAAGTATAGTTCTATGCCCACTAAGGAATGGAAGCCTACTGGTAGGATCATACCTTTAAGAAGTTGTCATACTTCACATAGGTCCACTGTCACTACTAGTTTTGCTTCCACCACTAATGATGTCATAGCTTCTAATACTGATGTAGGTGTTCCAATTACATTTACTAACCAATTGGAACCCATCTTCTCATGGGGATCCAAAGTTTCCAATCATCCATACTTGTTTGTGTTCAAATGCATGTCGTACAAATCGTTCTGTGGTATTTGGACTCAGGCTGCTCATGGCTCAAAACTTCGTGAATAAGTTTATCGGAACTGTTAGATTTAGGAACGACCACTTTGGGGCAATTATGGGTTATGGAGATTATGTATTTGGTGACAGTGTAATCTCCCGGGTATATTATGTAGAAGGTCTTGGTCATTATCTGTTCTCTGTTGGTCAATTCTGCGATTCTGATCTTGAAGGGGCTTTCAGAAAACACTCTTGCTTTGTTAGAGAATTAGACGGTGTTGAGCTTTTAAAGGGAACTCGTGGCACTAATTTGTACACAATCTCTATTTAAGACATGATGAAGTATTCTCTAATTTGCTTGTTGTCAAAGGTGTCTAAAACAAAGTCATGGTTATGGCATCGTCGTCTTAATCACTTGAACTTCAGCACCATCAATGATCTTTCCAGAAAGGACCTCGTAAGAGGCTTGCCCCGGTTAAAGTATGAAAATGATCATCTTTGTTCAACATGCCAATTGGGCAAAAGCACAAAGTATGCCCACAAACCCAAACCTACAAACTCCAATATGGAAGTTCTTCATACCCTTCACATGGATTTGTGCGGACCCATGAGAGTGCAGACTATAAATGGGAAGAAATATGTGCTAGTCGTTGTTGATGACTACTCTCGGTTTACTTGGGTTAAGTTTTTGAGATCAAAGGATGAAACTCCCGACATAATCATCAAACTTATTAAATAGTTGCAGGTTCAGCTTAATAAAATAGTTAGAATCATCCAAACAGACAATGGAACTGAGTTTGTAAACAAAGAACTAAGTCCGTTTTATGAAAGCATTGGAATCAGCCATCAAAGAAGTGTTCCACGTACTCCTCAACAAAACGGTGTAGTTGAAAGATGAAATCGAACTCTTGTTGAAGCTGCAAGGACTATGCTAATCTATTCAAGGGCTCCAATGTTTCTCTGGGCGGAAGCCATTGCCACTTCATGTTACATCTAAAACTGTTCCCTAATACTTACAACTCATGGAAAAACTCCATACGAACTAGTTCATAACAGAAAACCGGATCTTTCTTTTCTTCATGTGTTCGGAGCATTGTGCTATCCAACAAATGAGGGTCAAGATTTGGGAAAGTAGAAAGCTAAGGCGGATATTGAATTTTTCGTTGGTTATGCATCGAATTGGAAAGGTTACCAAATCTACACAAAAGAACCCGAGACATTATGGAAACTATTCACGTTACGTTCGATGAGCTGACTGAGCAAATGGCTCCTGGACAATCCAGTTCTAGACCCGCTTCTCAACTCTTGACACCTGGACCCATCAGTTCAGGTCTTGTACATAATTCTGCTCCTGCAGTTCCTTATGTTCCACTCTCAGAAGAAGATTTGAATAAATTATTCGACCTAATGTTTGATGAATACTATGAGCCTCCAGCTGATGGTAACCCTGCTCCACCAACTGTAGCTGCTCCTGTTCCAACCAATACAAATGGCCAATCCATTTCGATGTCTCTATCACAAGAAGTGCCAGTTGCTGATCATTCATCATCATCCTCGAATCCTCAGTCATCTTCTGTGGATCAAGGAAATGCAGCTGCAAATTCTTTTGGAGACAACCCCTTTGCAACTCCCGAAGATGCTCTGTTTGAAAACACATTTGCCCCTGAACCTACACCAGAAACATCTTCATCAGGGGATCCTAACTCTGCTACATCAGTTCCTTACCACCAACCACATGAACATCTCAGAAAATGGACACATGATCATCCATTGGATAACATCATTGGGAATCCTTCTCGTCCGGTATCTACACGTTCAAATCTATGTTGATGATATTATATTTGCCTCGACCAACCCTAATGAATGTGACCGATTTTCAAAGGAGATGGGCTTCAAATTCCAAATGTCAATGATGGGACAAATGTCATTTTTCTTGGGATTACAAATTTCACAAAGTCTCGGAGGCATTTTTATCAATCAATCTAAATATGCAAATGAAATTTTAAAGAAATTTGGTTTTGATTCTTGTGACCCTGTTGACACTCCTATGGTGGAACGGACAAAGCTGTATGAGGACCACTCAGGGTTCCCGATTGATCAAACAAAATATCATAGTATGATTGGATCCTTGATGTACCTCACAGCCAGTAGACCAGATATTTTGTTCGTTGTATGCATGTGTACTAGATATTAGGCTAAGCCTACCAAAAAGCACCTTGAAGCGGTTAAACGGGTCTTTCGGTATCTTCAAGGAACCATTGACATGTGACTTTGGTATCCAAAGGACACCGGTATGTCACTAACAGCCTATGCAGATGCTGACCATGCAAGGTGTCAAGATACTCGTCGAAGTACGTCAGAAGGTGCTCAGTTTTTGGGTAACAAGTTAGTGAGCTAGTCTTTAAAGAAACAAATGAGTACTTCCATATCCTCAACAAAGGCTGAATACATAGCCATGTCATCATGTTGTGCTCAAATATTATGGATGGGATCCCAATTATCTGACTATGGCTTTGTATTCAACAACGTTCCTCTGTATTGTGATAACAAAAGTGCCATTGCTCTCTGTTGCAACAATGTTCAACACTCAAGAGCAAAGCACATTGACATTCGACATCACTTCATCTGGAAACAAGTGGAGAAAGGTGTGGTTGAACTTTATTTCGTAAGGACTGAATATCAGCTGGCAGACATCTTCACTAAAGCTCTTCCTAGAGAACATTTTGAGTTTATCCTCCCACGACTTGACTTGAAGAGTCTACAACCAGAGACACTCAAACGTCTTCAGGAGGAAGAAGAGGAGTAAAGGTGTTTCTTCATCTATCCTTTGTAAATATTATTTCAAAAAGCAAAATACAAAAATATAAAACCAGCAAAAAGAAAATAGAAAAATATAAAATTTTCAAAAACCCATAAAAATCAGAAAATCTTGAAAATTTCCAAAAATATTGTTTTATTTAAGGCATGTCTTCTAGTTTCGATAACATCTACGGACTTAGAAATGTCATTCAATAATGGCACGGGTCTTTAGATGAAGTTCGAACAGAAAAAATAATGTCATTCAATAATGGCTTACTGTCATTTCAGGCAGTAACCCGGGCTTCAAATAATGGCTTGTAGTTATTTAAGACTGTAACCCGTTTTTTAAAGAAATGACAGAGCCATGCTAATTCAATTTTACAAATATCATGCTGTGATCCTAAAAACAAAAGTTCATAAGGAACATTTGTCACCAAAAAGGACAAATGTTTCCTCACAAATGCTTTTCCTTCTCAAGATTCTTCTGAAAAATGTTTGTCTTCTAATGAAAACAAAATTGCTTTGAAAATAACTCGGACTTAATTTTGAAAATCATTTGAACATATCTTTTGTCAAAATCTCTATCACTCAATCATCAACTTTGGTCATTGATTAAGGGGGAGAATGATTTCAAACAATTCAAAAAAGTTATTTTTCAAACAATTGGCACTAAAAGGAGCAAGGTCAACATTCGGTTAATCAATAAGAACATTTTATCAACAATTGGATCAAGACCAAGGCTAATGTTGTGTTTTCATTTGAAATGGTACTAAAGAGGATAATTTTACATATGGTACCTGAACATGTTTGATCAATGGAGATTAAAGTTTCAAAATATGATCCTTATCAATTAATTGTTTTATAAGTAAGTCATATTTCTCCTCAAAAAGCTTTCGAAAATAATTTAAATCAATTGGGATCACAAATCTCAAAGGGTTTGAAAATTGTGATCGGGGGAGAATTTGTGGTTTAAATTGGAATTAAACTGATTATTGACAAGTGGTTTTAGAAATACAATAACAAGCACTCTCTCCTACATGCGCCAAACGAGTTCAAATTTTCCATGCACATGTTAAGGGGGAGCATCTTTTTTAAACCAAAAAGGATTGAAATGTGATTGATTTATCTCAAAGTGCAGGTTCTCTCCAATATGTGCAAAACTCTTTCGAATCTCGATGCACATATTGAGGGGGAGCAATTAAAAGAAAACCACATCCTCCCCAAAATGTTTTATCCAAAGTATTTAAATACTAGAATTTATCAGAGGAGTGATGATGATCACTTTAGAAAACGTTATCAAGATTTGGAGCGTCAAATCTAACTTTCATTGGTCACTTCCTCCATGTGCCAAAATGATTTCTAATACTTGAAGCACATGTTGAGGGGAGCATTTCTAAAAGATCAAAAACAATTAAGGTACAAAATGCTTTGATTTTATATCACAAGTACCTTGATTGATTTTCAAATGGTTTTTAATTGGTTTCGAGGCGGAAAGAACAATACCAAAAGACCGACCAATTTAATTTATGCATTGGAGTTATAAGGATGGTTAGGTTAGGTATTCGTTCCCACGATCCCGCCAGAGCCGGAGGGATCTACTCAGGGACAATCCACTAGTTAGTGTAGAAGTCCTTAGGTATGATAAAATGAGAATATGGGAAGAGTGCCCACTGAGATAGAGCTAGGACTGGAACAAACCCAACAAGGTTCTAGTTATGAAGTCTCGATAAGCACTGAAGGGGTTGAAGAATGAAAAGGAAATGAAATGAAAAACGGGTGAAAAGAAATAGCCCTCCAAACATCAACCTTAGGGCAGAAACCGGGTTCAATTCATATGCTACTGGTGGTTACTAAGGTAACACTGGTATTGAAGACAAGACGTCATGGACCCAGTGACACACTGAACTAAACTTCCCAAGCTACTCAAGTTCTCTTAAAAGGACTTGTTTCATTCTCACGGGGAACCCACATTATCTATCAACTTTCTCTTAGAGATTGTTGATATCGAAGAAGGAGACCCTCTCCCTAGTATCCGAAATAGGAAACCAAAGTGTACTATTGAGTCTAGAGCCAAGAGATCATCCATAAATCTCATTAGGACACACTATTCTTGAAGACTTGCTGTTTCACACAATGTGGAAAGTAAGATTATATATTAAGAGTCATACACATTATCCTTGTGGTTTTTCCAGAACCTCTGAGTAATATGTTAAGTATTCACGATGAAGATGGAAATCCTTCTAGAGCCAACATCTAACAAGCTCTTGGTGGGTGACATGTGAGATCTTTCATAAGATCAAACTTGTTACAACTGGATAGAAACGATGGGGCGACTCACTCTTGAATCAACCTTGGTCCAGGAAATGGATTGATGGATACCTTTGATAAAACCATTCGATGTGCTCAAAAATTCCTTTCTCTAGCGCATCGAATGTATATTATACTTCAAAATCAAAAGGGGTATTTATGATTGAAACTTGATTTTCTTCCAAAACCTTCGTAGTATTGCAAAATTCTTTCTATTAAGTAATACACTATTGTTTTTCAAATAAAATTTTCATCAATTAGTAAATCTCAATTCGCTGGTTCACTCACTCCGTGTTTTCTACTTTGGGACGCTCCGGTTTGAGAACGACTAGATCAGCTACGAAACCCTGTCAAGAAGATTATTCAGAATTCTATCTGATCACATGCAGTATTTATACTGATCAACGGGGAACCGTGGTTCTTGCAACCGTATTCAACGAAAGTGAACAAATACACTTTCGTGTGTTTTATTGCTAACTGATGCTTGCAGGAACATCAAACGGTTGCAGCTGATCAGAATTGAGAAGTCAATCCATAACCGCATGCTCACACATCACACTCATGTTTTAAAGAAATCTTGACAAGTACACGTCCACACTGATATGCTCTGATATCATCATGAGACGTTTGCTTTCACTCCGGTACCATCATGCGATGCTTCCGCTACACTAATGCAAACATCATGATCCAAAGAAGCTTCCGCAACTCTGATGGAAAGATGTCATGATCCAACAATGTGAGCATGTCAGTCCAACGTCATAAACATCACATGAAGGCAAAACAAAGGATGAGTCAAGAGATTTACAGTAGCTGATGATCTCCAAGAAGGCTCTAAGAACAAAAAATTCGTGGATCAGTTAAAGACCTCCACTTGAAGTACAAGACATGCAGAATATTAATAATCAAAGATTGTGAGCTACAGAGCAAAGAGCTTAATCAAGAATTCAAGAACACACAAAAATGTAATATCTGTTTGTAATTGAGGTGACCTCACTTAGGGGGAGATTGTTGGGATTTAAAAAATCCAATAGTTAAAGACTCGGTCACCTCAAGTATATGTATTCGTTAGAAAGCTCGTAGTCGTAGTCATTTAGTAATAGTTAGTAGTTAGTTAAGTAACATCGTGGAGGACGGACGGGTCTTTACCCACTGTATGCCTGGTCCACAGCCCGTAGGAGGCATTTCATGTAAGACACTATAAATACCCTTTGCCTAGCAAGGCAAAGGGTTGAAGTTTCATAATACATTTTTCTTTGTCTCACTAGAAGTTCCCAACTCTCTCTACTTTCTCTCTCTAGACTCAAGTCTCATTCGAATTCCATTGATTATGATTGTGTGTTTGTGAAAACCAATATGTAACAATTACATAGAACAGGTAAGAATTAATTCATTTCATCTGTTATTACGGTATCGTTTTTACAAACATAAAACTTGCACAACCTTATAACCGGGTAACCGGTGGCTCGATTGCAGGAGTCACACCAAAATTGGCCGTCTTGCCTGGTCAGGCCTTTTTGCATTTCTCACCTCCGCATGATGGATAATTCCACCCCTTCCTGGTTATCACATTATTGATCCTTACCTTGCAATGGAAGTTTGATGTCTGAAAAGGAATGAAGGATATTAATGGAAGAAGCGGGACAATAATTATATTCACAACGTATGAGGCTGAAAGATAACTACATCATTTCTCCTATTCCTTGCCCACATCAGCACATTCTTGAGTGTCCGTAGCTTTTGTACAGAGTGATCAACAGGTACGGTTTCCTTCCTTGGATTCATACCATTGCATGCATCATCAATGATAATCGATACCATGTGACAAATTATTAAATGTGCATGAAAAATGTAACTATACGCCTCCTTTGAATTCTCTTAGGGCTGGAATGTCATCATCTTCCAGAATCTGTGTAGACGAACTACTCGAAAAATAGAGCTTATCTGAAAGGTAAATACGAATACCAAGTCAATTCTTGTATGGTTTAAACATTATGAAAAACATTAGGTGGGCTGGAAAATTACTATTGTAGTGTTTAGCATTGACCGCAGTTAGGATCACGACACACAATCCTGTATGTTTCGCCTTTTTTTCAACTAACACATCGTAAACCATCTGCCTTGATCACAGCTTTCCTTACTGTCGTGGACCTATCAAATTCAATCATGTACTGAGCATCTTTGATAACCATGTACTCTTCCTTATTTTGTAGCACGGTAAAATCTTTTATGGAGTAAATCATGCCATTGTGTAACTTGCCTACAAAATTATGAGAAACCGCAACTTTTGAGGTGCAATGCATAATATTACCCTGCAAAAGAAAAAAGCTATTTAGTGAATCATATTTAAGAAAAGCATATTTCAGCCTGACAATTTTAATAACTTGCAGGAAAACAAAGGCGCACACTACCTTGCCATCAGATACAATTTTAATAAGAGTGAAGTGACTGGCTCCCATATACCCTCACCTTTAGATTCTCAGAATTTCCAACTTCAAAACATCATCAATAAATTGCAACATTAAAATGATTGTTTTCAAGCTGAAAATACTAAAGTTAAATTGCATTTCAAAGAGTTATATGAATCTATTAAGGTCACTCTTGAAAAGAACAATGAAAAGATAACTTCTTTGCAAAAAGAAATTGAGAATCTAAAGTCGCAGGTAAAAGGGAAAATGCCAATCACTAGTTGTGATAATGTTGCACCAAAGGTGTCTGCTTGCAAGAAGTATGCTATTAATGTTAAGTATATTCCCCCTCCTCTTAGGAATAATTGGATTGCGTGTCAATCTTATCTCACTCACCTTAAGGATAGCCTAGATATTGTTCGTGAGATAGTTGAAGATGCTAGAGTAGAGAAACCTCTAGATAGTGATTTTGTTGATGCTTGCATTTACACTGAACAATTGTTGTTCCCCGTTCACTATCGTTTAAAATAGTTCAAGTTTATAAAACAAGTTAAAAGTGAACTATGACTGAAATTAACGTAAAGAAAACACACTAAGTAATTTTCAACATCATATTCTTATTAGAAATAAATCAACAAAGAATACGTTACCCAAGTACTTGCGGAATAGTACTTGGGATTGAAATGACAAAGTTGGGTGATTCCTCTCTAAGCTCAGGCTATGTCTGAGCACAACTCTTAGAGCTCACTAAGCTATCTCAGGAACTAAGTTGTATTTGGAGGAGTGAAAAGATGGCTTGCGTGTATGTGTTTTTACAATTCACAAGCTTAACCTTTTCACTCCATCTCTTATGCTATTTATACATGTATGATATTTGACTCTTTCTTAAGTGACAAACTGACATCATACAGAAGACAAAATACTGATGTATTTTGTCTTTGTTTACAAAGACTATTCTAGGAAAGAGACAGGACTACTTTCCTAAATTCAGTGATGACACTGAGCCTGATGTTTTGCCATTCAGGGAAAGTTGACTTTGGTTGATAAGGACTTCGTCTTATCTGATTCAACCTTTCCCGCCTTGTCCCGCTCTTTCTTCAGTCTTTACATTCTTCAGTCTTCTACTTCAGTTTGTCTTCAGTGTAAGAAGTTGGATAGGAATCTTAGGGATTCAGTGAGTTATTGTCATCACTCACTGAATCCATCATCTTCTTCTTGACTCAGTCTTCACCCTTTAAGTTCCGCCTTACTGAGTGGAGAGACTTCTTCATTGCCTCTTACTGAGTATCCTGAAGACGACTCACTGAGAGACTATGCACTCAGTGACCTGTTTGTGTTAACGGAATAAATACTTGGGCTATTTTCTATTCAAATCCTAGATTAAGGGGTTTGGGTATTTACTGAACCCAACAGTCTCCCCCTATTTGGATATACAAATAGCCTAAGTAGTTGATCAGTGTAAGTGAGCAAGAGGCTTCTTCTTACACTGAATGTACTAATGAGTACAATAAGGAACACTGAGTAAATGAATAAAACATACATCGTTTATTGATCAGATTACATAGTTCCTATCACTAGTACAAAAGATAAAGTAAAATGATGTCAATCCAGATGGATACCCAGTGCTTCAAGCTTCACTTTCTTGGTGATGAGTGTTTCCCTGTCAGGATGGTCTCTGATCTTAGCGTTCAGGTCTTGACAGAACCTGACGTTTGCTGGGGATTGGATCTGAGAGGCCACAGGAATATAGCTGATCATTGCAGCTACTCCAGCCTGATCAATGTCACTCCATCTTTGAAATGCAGGGTTCCCGTAGACATCTATGTGGAATAGCCCTCTTTCAGGCTCTTCAATCACTAGACAGTTCACAAAATTAACACCCTTAGGCAGTTCTCTGTTGCATTCAAGGCCAGGTACTTTGATCTCAGGTTGGAAATCAACTCTTTTCCTTTTGCCAGTGGAAGCTTGTGGTTGAGATCCTTGAGGTGCAGTCAAGGCAGGCTGAATTCTCAGTTGGGTTGGTGCTTCCCTCAGCCTTTCATATCTTTTGCTAAGCATCTTCATCAGCTCCTTGACTACCTTGTTTTGCTTCTTTCCAATAATTGGACCAAGTTCATCAAGTTCAGTGATCCCAAAGTCACTGAACTTTAAGGGATCGTGAACCTCAAAGTGTCTTTTGTCATCTCCTCTGTAAACATTCATAGCCAATGGTTTGGTGTTGGGAATGATTTTGACATCAGTGATTTTTTCAGGAAGCCTTCGGCTGGTCATTGTCCAGTTATATTCTTTGATTCTGCTTTGCCTGAGAGCTTCAGTTTTCTTTCTCTTTTCTTCATACTGAGCTCTCATTGCATCCATTTGAGCAGCCTGAGCTTCCATGAACTTCTGTCCTGCCTGACCCTTTTTAAGCTTGCTTGCATCTATTCCCACGTTTTCAGCTTCTTCGGCAATCACTTTGGTCAATGCCTCCTTAGTCTTCTTTTCATCCTCAGCTTGTTTCAATTTCCTTTCTTCTTTAGCAAGGTGTTTGGTTAGCTGTTGAGGAGTGAAGAGGTATTCAGTGTCACCGATTTTGTAGGGAATCCTCTCAGGCTCAGTAGTTGTCAGTATGCCTTTGCCCTTGTCCTGTCCTGAGGAGGATGATGCAATAATGGGAGGTGGTGTTGTCATGATTGATGTTAAGACTGTCAGTGTTGTTGTTGTTGTTGCTTGAGGTGGAAGTGATGAGATTGGTACTGTAGAGACTGGTGCTGATGATGATGATGTTTGAGCTGCTGAGACTGGTGGTGTTTGCTCCCCCTCAGTGTGAAGAGGAGTTTCTTCAGCAGTATTCTCCCCCTCAACTGTTGCCGTGGCGTCAGTGAGGGCAAGAGTTGGAGTAGGTGCTGAGGGGGACTGACCAGCTTGACCTTTGAAGGCCTGATAGATTTCAGTCATCATGGCCTTTATTTCTGAAGTATCGGCTTGAAGACCAGTGACCTTTGCATCCAAGTTCGCATGAGATAACTCCAAGGCAGTCATACGTGGACCAAGATTCCAAGCCATAGAGGATGAGGCCTGAGTCAAGGTAGCTACCTGAGTGTTCAGTGAGTCCATGGTGGTCTGAAGAGTCTGAACTGAAGTTTGAAGACCCTGAACATTTGCAGACTTGAGCATCTCTATAAGGTCAGTGAGCCTGGATGAATTTTTTGCATATGCCTCAGTAGCTTCTAGTACTTTGGCATTGAGCGCTGGGTCTTCTTTGACAGCGTCCCTGATTTCATCAATCGTAACCCCAACTGTCTGAAGATGCTTGAGAAACTTAACCATGTGTTCATCCAGGTTGACAAGATGGTGGAACATAAGATCTCTGTGCTCATGGACATTTTCGTTGAAGGTGAGCACATCAGATCTAAGGTCAGCGTAACTGGCAGCAGCTTCAGTGTGTTGATCCCAAAACTGTTCAGTAACCCCAGAAAACAGCCTCCTTGAAGCCCTACTGATCCACTTAACCAGTTGTCTTTCAGTGAGCGGAAGAACATTGTCAAACTTTTTGAATTCGTCAGAGCTGGAGGATGAGGCTGAGTCATTGTCTTCAGGTTGAAAAAGTGACTCAGTCTGCGTCTGTGGATCAGGCTGAGGCTCTTGTTCAGTTTGAACCTCAGCGTCCACTTCTTCTCCTGCTGATAAGATTTCTTCATCACTTTCAGCAAGGTCATCATCAGATTGTAGCAATTCAGTAACCTCAGCAACAGTTAACAAGGGAGTGGGAATGGGTTCCATATCAGTGGGTGGTATTGATCCCTCTGAGTCTTTGTCCCCCGTGGACCCCTCGGACACTGGTGGGAGTTTCCCAGCGTCTTCTCGGGAGTCAGGATTGGTTTTGGGTTCCGTATCGGCGGGTTGTTTCTTTCCCTCCGAGTCTTTGTCCCCCAGTGACCCCTGAGACACTGGTGGGTATTTCCCAGTGCCTTTAGCAGAGTCAGTGAATGTTGTATCCCTATCAGTGGATTGTTTGTTTTCCCCTGAGTCTTTGGGATCGATCAGTGTGCCCTCAGACAAAGGCTTGGATTTGCTAATGTCATCACTGGGCGATGTGGAAGGCGCTCCCCTACCAGCGGGTTGTTTGTTTCCCTCTGGATCTTGGGGAGTAGTAGGTGTGACCAAGGGCACTGACTGTGATGTATCAGTGTCCTTCGTTGTCACGGGGGTGGTTGTTGCCTGGTCAGTGGGTGTCTTTTTGGTCTCAGGCCTTTTGTGCCTCTTAGGCGGTGCTCCTGAAGCCTCAGGGCCCTGAGACTTTGGTTTAGTCTTAGTCCCAGTCTGAGACTTCCCCTTTTTCTTTTTAAGAGTAGGGTTTGGAGACACTGATCCCTCCTGGTTGTTTACAGCAACCATATGGGCCGTCAATTCAATAGGTGTGACAAGGGATGGGTCCTTTTGAAAGTTTGAAGGACTCAGGATGCCAGGTAAGTTTCCAAATTTTTCATCCTGAGTATAATTGGCACCCAGTAACGATTGTAAAGCACAAGAGACAAACCTAGGATACGAAATATACTTAGTCCTAGTTTTGCTCTGTAGCTTCGTTACAATATCACTGTAAATGATCTCCCCTATGTCGACAGTGACCCCATTCATCAGGCAGTATGCCATCATCAACTGAATAGAATTAACCTGTTCAGTGGATGAGTGGTTCCCGCCGAGGACCTGAATCACAAAAGTGAAAAGGATCCTCCAAGCCACGGGGAATGAACTTTTAGTGACTGGGGTCTTGTCCAAAAATGTGGGATCCAAAACGGTTTGTTTTAACCCATCCTTCACTGTGGAAGGTTCAGGATGGGCTACATAAACACCTTTGTTGTAATCTAACCCTGTTGAAGTGCAAAAGGTTTTGTAATCCAGGGTGTGTTGTTGCCCCCCATTAAGACTGAACCTGATGAGATACTCCCTGAGTGGTCTAAGGTTATTCTCATCAGTTGAAGGTGTCGGGTCAAAGCCTTTAGCAGTTGCCCAAAACTCTCTGAGGTAGTTTGGGTACACCACTGAGGGACATTTTACAAAGGCCGTTTTGAGTGGGCAGTTGAATAAAAATTTTACAATGTCTTTATAGGTTGGGACCTTTTCAGGGTATTCAAAATTACCTATGACATTGTTTGTTTTGAATTCAACGTTTGTGAGATCCCCTACCCACTGAGAAGCGAACTGGAGAGATTGTGTTCTAGCCATATCTATTAAAGAAGTTTTTAGGGTTTAAAAAAATGTTTGGCAAGAACAATCAAAATGTTTAGATCTCTCTAGTTTGTGATGAAAAACTTTTGTAAATGTTTACAAGGAAGGTTTTCCAAAAAGAGGCAATGAAGGTTTTGAGAACACACAAATGTTTTTGAATTTTTGAAATGATTTTGACAGAGTTTAGTTGCAGAAAAGATTTGTGTGTGTTATTTGTGTTGAAGAAGAGGGTATTTATAGAGTGATAAGAGGGGTGTTTTGTGCACAAATGGAAATATTAAGAGTCGGTTTTTGAAAGACTTGAATTTCCACATTTAATGCTACCACTCCATTACCCGCAGTAAAAATCCCGTTTTTCAAGGGAACAGTTGCAGCGCACAGTAAAAGTGCACTTTTGCAGAGATAAAATATCAATTTGATATTTTTGTGAGAGGCATTAAATGCCAAGTGGGATGACAGTAAGACAAAGAGACATATATTCCCTTATTAAATTGGCATAGTTACCAACCTAGGACATTAAAGTAACTGATACTTGGACCATTTAGTTACTCATTCAATGCTCTTTGTCAAGTGTCAGGGACCCTGAATGAGTCTTGCTCATTCAGTGAGAGGTTTATTTTGGATTTTCAGGGAGGATGAACCATGTCAGAGAACTTACTGAGATTGGTTTTCAGATACTTGACTTTCAATGTCAAGCATTCCCAATTCAGCTTTCAGTCTCCTGAAGGTAGGTTCATCCAAGGGTTTGGTGAAGATATCAGCCAGTTGATATTCAGTAGGGATGAAATGAAGTTCTATGTCTCCTTTCATTATGTAATCCCTGATGAAGTGATATCTGATATCAATGTGTTTGGTTCTTTGGTGGAGGACAGGGTTGTTGGAGATTGCAATTGCACTAGTGTTGTCACAGAAGATGGGCACCATTTTGTAATGGATGTCATAGTCACTGAGTTGACTTTTCATCCATAATACATTGGCACAGCATCCTGCTGCAGCTACATATTCAGCTTCAGCTGAGGACATAGCCACTGATTGTTGCTTCTTTGCACTCCAACACACCAGTTTTCCTCCGAGAAATTGACAGGACCCTGAGGTACTTTTTCTGTCCATGTTGCAGCCAGCATAATCAGAATCAGAGTAACCCTTGAGATCAAACCCTGAGCATATTGGATAATATAGTCCAAGGTTTGGGGTTCCTTTCAGGTACCTGAGTATTCTTTTGGCTGCAGTGAGGTGGGATTCTTTGGGATTGGACTGATATCTTGCTATTTAGAGCTGGCAAATCGTGTCTTAACAGGTCTTAACAGGTCCGGTGCGCGCGAATAACATAAGTTTCAAACATGAAAACAACTCGTTTAATACTTAGCTTTGGTGGTTTGAGTATGGCAGATATACGTTTTATTTATCAAAAAAGTTAAATATTGAACCCTAAAATACTAAAAACAAATATTTTAAAAAATAAAAAAATTGCATAGTACATTTTTTCTCTTAACAGGTCTTAGCAATGCTATTAGACAGACTGAAAATTGTATGTCTGGTCTAGTAGCGGTTAGATACATCAGTGAGCCAACAATCCCTCTGAAATGAGTTTGATTGACTGATTTGCCAGTGAGATCAGGTCCAAGGTTGTTAGGTGGAACCATTGGTGTCTTCACTGAGGCATAGTCAAATATCTCATATTTCTTTAAGAGATTTCTGGTGTATTTCTCTTGACTGATGGATATACCTTTATCAGTTTGCCTGATTTGAAGTCCAAGAAAGTAAGTTAGTTCTCCCATCATGCTCATTTCAAACTTCTTTGTCATTAGTTTTTCAAACTGTTTGCAAAGTTTGTAGTTTGTTGAGCCAAAGATGATATCATCAACATACACTTGGACTAGTATCACATCCTGTTGGGTTCTATAGACAAACAGTGTGTTGTCTATCTTTCCTCTGACAAACTTGTTTTGTATCAGGAAGGCTGAGAGAGTTTCATACCATGCCCTGGGAGCTTGTTTAAGTCCATAAAGGGCTTTGTCAAGCTTGCAGACATAGTCAGGGAATTCACTACTCTCAAAGCCTGGAGGTTGCTGAACATACACATCTTCCTTGAGATCACCATTTAAGAATGCACTTTTAACATCCATTTGGTAGACCCTGAAGTTCATGTATGTTGCATATGCAAGGAAGATCCTGATGGCTTCCATTCTTGCAACAGGAGCAAATGTCTCATCATAGTCAATGCCTTCTTGTTGACTGTATCCTTTGGCTACTAGTCTGGCTTTGTTTTTAATGACAGTGCCGTTTTCATCAGTTTTGTTTCTGAAAACCCACTTCATTCCTATGACTACTACATCCTGAGGACATTTGATCAAGGTCATGACCTTGTTTTTATCAAACTGTTGCAATTCATCTTGCATAGCCTGAACCCAGCTTGGGTGTTTTTGAGCTTCAGTGACACTTTTGGGTTCAATGTCTGATAGGTAATCATCATATAGACATTCATTGGCTGAAGCTGCAGTTAGACTAGCAGCCATGCTTCTAGTGAGCATGCCCTCAGTGGGTTCACCAATGATGTTTACAAGCTCAATGTCCTGAGATCTAGTCCACTTACTTTGTGGTCTGGGATCTGAGCTTGAAGATGTCACTGGGAGTTCAGATGTGAGTTCAGGTGCAAGAGCCACAAAATCATTTAGAACATCTGTTGAGATGTCATGATCCGGTTGAAGATCATGAGTTACAGGTTCCTGATCATTTGGATCATTGTTACTTATCCCAGTAGGGACGGACTGATTATCAATGAATTCATTGATGGTTGGTTGGGGTAGGTTGTGGGGTAAGACATAATATGAGATGTCAGCATCAGCTTGATATGAGGAATTGAGTTCGGTGTTGTACTCATCAGGAGGATATCTTGATGAGTTATCAATTCCTATTTCCTCCACTGAGGTGTTGGTGAACCTGATGCTTTCAGTACTTTCATCAAAGGTGACATGAAAGGTTTCCTCAACTTGTTGTCTCCTTGTGTTAAAAACCCTGAAGGCTTTGGAGATCAGTGAGTAGCCTAAAAAGTATCCATCATCAGCTTTTGCATCAAACTTGCCTAGATGATCCTTGTGGTTGTGAATGAACACAGGACATCCAAACACATGAAAATAGCTGATGTCTGGAAGTCTACCTTTGAAGATCTCATATGGGGTTTTATTATGTCTTTTGACAATGATTGACCTGTTTTGAGTGTAACAGGCAGTTTTGACTGCTTCAGTCCAGAAATGTTTTGAGAGGGCTGAGCCATTTAACATAGTTCTAGCAGCCTCAATGAGAGTTCTGTTTTTCCTTTCAGCAACCCCATTTTGTTCAGGGGTATAAGGAGATGAGAAATTTTGAGAAATTCCTTTTTCATCACAGAAACTCTCAAGTTCTTGATTTCTGAACTCAGTGCCATTGTCAGTTCGGATTTGTTTGACAGTAATGTCATTCTGGTTTTCGATCTTCCTGATGAATGACTTTATTGTATCAGCTGCCTGACTCTTTTTGGAGAGAAAGTATACCCAAGTGTATCTTGAGAATTCATCAACAATAACAAGTGTATACTTCTCATGCTGGATTGATCTGGGACTGACAGGTCCAAAGAGATCCATGTGCAGGAGGTGAAGGCAGCTTTTGATGGAGAAATTTTGTTTGGTTTTGAATGATGCTCTGTGGTGTTTACCCTTTTCACAGGCAGAGCATGGTTTGTCTTTTGCAAAGACCAGTGATGGTAAGCCAAGGACCTTGTTTTGTTTTGCCAAGTTGTTGAGGTTTTTGAAGTTCAAGTGTGAGAGTCTCTTATGCCACAACCAATTGATAGTTTCAGTGGCTTTAGCAAAGAGACACGTTCCATCTTGGGAGAGAGTTGACATGCCAAGCACATAAACATCATCTCTCCTAGGAGCTATCAACACAACTTCCTTGTTGGCATTAAAAATGGTACCTTGTTTATCATTGAATTGTACAATGAATTTTGCATCACATAGTTGACTGACACTGATGAGATTGTATTTGAGACCATTGACATAGGCTATTCTAGAGAAAACTATTCCATTGCAGTTTACTGAACCATAACCTTCAGTGGGACATGATGAGTTATCACCAAATACTACCTTGGGCCCTGGTTCCTTTACATACTTGTGCAGATATTCCTTCACACCAGTCATGCTTCTTGAGCATCCACTGTCTAGATGCCAAATAGGTTCCCTGGCATGTCTCTGCACAATTAGTAAACTGAATTAGTTTCTCTTCGTGACCCACTTACTAGTGGGCTTGGATCTCAAGGTCTCTTTGAAATTTGCAATCGACTCATGGTTAGTGGTTGTGTGCAAGGTGCTACCACAGGTTTTGCATTTAGAGGCTGAGGATGACTCAGTGACTCTGGGTTGTTTGGAATTTCTCCTTGCATGAATGATACTGTCATGTTGGGATGTCTCATGAGCTGGATTACCGCATATATCACAGCATGTATTCATGAGACAATCATCCTGATGATGATCATTGAACCCACAGTGAGGGCAGAGAGGAAAAGGTTTTGCTCTATTCTTTGGAGCAGTTTTGGAGGATGAAGCATACTGATGACCAACTTTGGTATAGTTTGCTTGACTGACATACTGTATATGATCTGCAGTCCTGTGATCATCCTTTTTGCAGATCATGCAAAAAAGGATTCTATAGCAGTTGTCAGTGGTATGGGTGGTGTAATGACACAGCTCACACTTTTGTTTGTTTTTGGAGGTTGACTTAGACTTTGAGGAACTGGAGGAAGCTGACTTTGTCTCCTTGATTGGTTCAGGGACCTTTTCAATGGATTCCATTTTTTCATTAAGCTTCCTCACAAGTTCAGTCAGTTGCTGGATTTGGTCAGCTTCCATGGGGACAGAGGATGATGAAGTCTCAGCAGGAGTAGACTCTTGTTGGATTAGTTTTGCTTGTCTTTGAAGGATGGTTCTACCACGTCCAGACCTTTCTTTTGGTGAATGAGGATTGAATTGTAGTGGAGTAAGCTCAGAGCTTGGAGCAGCACCCTGAAGAGGTTTCAGTGCTGGAAGCGGTGCTTGAGATTCTGCTTCAGACTCAGAGATGTGTTCAGTACAACTGGGTACATCAGGGAGTCCAAGCATGCTCTTTAGAGCTTGACTTTCAGGCTCTAGAATCCTTCCAGAATCGAAGTTTGGAAGCTTACTCTCAGGATTAACTCGTTCAATCCATTCACTGGAATTTGAATCAGCCAACATACTTGTAATCATGCCACCAGACACAAATGGCTTAGGAGACTGGTCTTTGTTGAGAGAGTCAGGGAGATGATCTTCACCTATGACTCTCTTCTTGCTGCTACTGGGGGCTCCCACAGCATCAAAGACCCTGGGATTCTTAGCAGTCCAACTATTAAGAATATCATTTGCCTTTTTAAGTTCATCTTGAAGATTCTGATTTCTTTTAACTAGTTCAGTGTTTTGAATTTGCAAAGTGACAGCCTCAAGCTTAGCTTGTTTTAAAATAAGCAATTCATCCCTACACTTATTCAATTCAAAACTTAACTTGTTGTACTTAGAAAAAAGATTCAGTCTTTGCTCTTCTACAAACTTAAGGTCAACATTTAGATAATTCATATAAGACTGCCAATCAGAGTCATCATCCATAGAAAGTAAAGTGTTTACCTTCTTCATTCTGAGAGAGCCATTAGAGCACTGACATGTACCATTTCATCATCCGATGAGATTGGCTCTTCATCCCAGTCAAAGGTTTCAGCAACAAGGCCTTTGTTCTTACCCTGCACAGATTGAACATTTTTTGTTGTTTCTGAGGGACTGGCCTCAAGCAATGCAAGCTTAGCTTTTGCTTTCTTATACTTAGCTTCATAATCAATGGTTTTGTTAAGATCAGATTTGTTTTGAACATTTTGATGAGACTGATAGATTTTAGGTTGAAATTTGCTAAAGCCTGAAGACTGATTAGATCCTGATGGTTTGTAAGAGGGTTCAGAAATTGTTTTTGAAAAACAGTCCTTTGCAAAATGGCCTCTTTTATGACACTTGTAGCATTCAGTGTCTTCAGTTGCTTTAGCAGTTGAAAAACCTTTGTTTCTTTTTATAAACCTTCGAGAGTTAGCGAGGAGTGCCCTTTCCTGAAATTCAGCATTCAGGTCACTTAGGTACTCCTCACTTGATCTCTTATCAGGCTCATCATCTGAGTTTTCTTGGAAATCTTGAACTACATTGTTAGAAAAGAAAGCAGTTGATATTGGTGATGAGGTAGTGGTCAGGGACTTCTTGACTTCCTGAGACTTCTTTAAGTCAGGGTATCGTCTGTTGATGAGGTTTTCCTCATAGACAAATTTCCCATAAATTTCAGGAAGCTCAAGATTTTGGATATGATTAGCATTCCTGAGTCCCTGAGAGAAATTCAACCACTTCTCAGGGAGACTGTTTACAAAACCAACATTGATTTCATGCTTAGACAAATTAACACCATCATTTGAAAGTTCATTTAAAAGAGTTTTGTATCTAGTGTAAGTTTGAGAGAGAGTTTCTGAGTCCTTAGCCCTGAAGGTGTTATACTCAAGTTTCAGGTCCATTATCCTGTTTTCCTTGGTATCAGATGGTCCTTCATGACTATGGACTAGGTCATCCCAGGTTTGCTTAGCAGTGCTACAGCTTATAACAGACTCCATAATATCGTCAGGAAGACAAGATATTATGATACTTTTGAGTCTTTGGTCCTGGTTGACCACTCTCCTTTCATCCTGGGTCCACTGAGCTTCAGGTTTGGGCAACCCTTCAGCAGTCTTTGGGACAAATGGACATTCATTTATGCACTTGACATAATAAGGTTCCATCCCAATCAAATAGCAAAGCATTCGCTTTTTCCATTTGTTGAATTTGCCAACTTCAAGTCTAGGGGCAACAGCTGAATAAGCTCCACCCTTTTTATCGACTAGTTGGGGTACATCAATTTCAGCCATTTAGGATCCTAATTTAAAAACTTTTAAAGCGGCCTAAAAACGAGTTTTATAATTAGCCTTGCTCTGATACCACTTGTTGTTCCCCGTTCACTATCGTTTAAAACAGTTCAAGTTTATAAAACAAGTTAAAAGTGAACTATGACTGAAATTAACGTAAAGAAAACACACTAAGTAATTTTCAACATCATATTCTTATTAGAAATAAATCAACAAAGAATACGTTACCCAAGTACTTGCGGAATAGTACTTGGGATTGAAATGACAAAGTTGGGTGATTCCTCTCTAAGCTCAGGCTATGTCTGAGCACAACTCTTAGAGCTCACTGAGCTATCTCAGGAACTAAGTTGTATTTGGAGGAGTGAAAAGATGGCTTGCGTGTATGTGTTTTTACAATTCACAAGCTTAACCTTTTCACTCCATCTCTTATGCTATTTATACATGTATGATATTTGACTCTTTCCTAAGTGACAAACTGACATCATACAGAAGACAAAATACTGATGTATTTTGTCTCTGTTTACAAAGACTATTCTAGGAAAGAGACAGGACTACTTTCCTAAATTCAGTGATGACACTGAGCCTGATGTTTTGCCATTCAGGGAAAGTTGACTTTGGTTGATAAGGACTTCGTCTTATCTGATTCAACCTTTCCCGCCTTGTCCCGCTCTTTCTTCAGTCTTTACATTCTTCAGTCTTCTACTTCAGTTTGTCTTCAGTGTAAGAAGTTGGATAGGAATCTTAGGGATTCAGTGAGTTATTGTCATCACTCACTGAATCCATCATCTTCTTCTTGACTCAGTCTTCACCCTTTAAGTTCCGCCTTACTGAGTGGAGAGACTTCTTCATTGCCTCTTACTGAGTATCCTGAAGACGACTCACTGAGAGACTATGCACTCAGTGACCTGTTTGTGTTAACGGAATAAATACTTGGGCTATTTTCTATTCAAATCCTAGATTAAGGGGTTTGGGTATTTACTGAACCCAACAACAATCTCAAGAAATGTTAGAATATGTCTTAGGCACCTATCCTAAAAGTGATACTAAGCGAGATAGACTTGTTGCACACTCTTCCATGCCTAAGGTCAATCATGTTACCTTTGATGTACCTCCTAAAGTCTTAGAGCCCAACACTTCTAGGCCAGAAATGCAAAAAGTAGTGAAACAAACTAATATTCTCGTCGTTACTTCTATAGGAGTAAGCAGTGACACTCATGCTAGCTACTCAAAGCCTAAAGGCAATACAAAGCAAGATAGGACCTCGCGAGATAAAAGTAATCAAGTGAAGAATGTAGAAGACCACCTTAGGAATAATAAGTTTAAGTTGAACAATTTGAATCGTGTTGATTCTAGTATTAGATATAAGCATAGTGTAATTAATTCGAATTCTACTGCTGCTTGCAAAACATGTAATGAATGTTTAATTTCTGGTAATCATGATGAATGTGTTGCGTCTTATTTGAGGCATTATGTTAAATCCCTAGTAGATAAAGTGTGGAATGCAAAACAGGTTAAACAATCTTGGAAACCTACAGGGAAAAAGTTTATTAATGTGGATTTTCAGTGGAAGCCTACATACCATAAATTCAAAGTTAGTAAACTTTGTCCTTCATTGTCTAGATCAGTGCCCGTTAAGAAATGGAAGCCCACTGGTAGAATTATACCTTTAGGAACTCAGCACACTGTGACTAGTTCCACTGCTTCTACTAGTGCAGCTCCCACTAATAATATCATGGCATCTAGGAATTCTGTAGGTCTACAAATTGTTTGTACTAACCAATCGGACTCCATATTTACATGGGGATCCACTGCTTCCAGTTATCCATTCTCGTTTGTTTTCAAACGCAAGTCGTACAAATTGTCCTTTGGTATTTGGATTCAGGCTGCTCAAAACATATGTCAGGGGATCGCTCACGGCTCAAGAACTTTGTGAATATGTTCATTGGGACTGTTAGATTTGGGAATGATCATTTTGGGGAAATAATGGGTTATGGAGATTATGTTTTTCGTGACAGTGTTAACATACCAAGTCATATAAATGAATGACTTACAAGGAAAAATACAAAATCCAATATGTCAAAAATGAAATGAAATATCAAAACAATTGCTCTTCAAAATAAGTCCAAAATGATAAGGGAAACTAGGGTCGAATCACTCAAATGCTCCTACTCTCAGCCCAATAAAGCCCAGCATCCTACTTGGTACCTGCCGCATGGAAAAGAAGTGCGGCTGAGCTTAAAAATCCCAGTGAACTGATATAACAAAACAAATACTAAACAGAATCAAAATACAAAACGAAACAAAGGAGACTGATATCAAAATCGTAACGAATGAGCACAATGAGTCATTGAGTCAACGAGGAACCTGCAGAACATAATATTAATAGATATCCAGAAGGAACAGAAATCAAAGAAAACCAAGGCAAAGTAAGGCAGCGAATCATTAAACAAATATAAGCACATATAAATAACCAAACATACAAGTATCGGAACATAATCACATAGGAGTTGATGAACAATATCATAATCAAATTAAGCAACCGACAGTGTAAAAGCATATCAGTCAGCGGATCAACTAAACATGAATGGCAAAACAACCAAGTCAGATAATCAGATATACATAAGCTAAGCAGAATTCTGTAGTCAGGCGAAATCAACTGAACAGAATGTAAGCATGGCAATCACACAAATCAGAAAATCAACAATTAATAAACATAATAAATATCATAACAAGTTGAGACACTAATGGGTAGGAAATCCTGAACTAACATCATAACTAAACGAAGTAACTAATCAAGAATATAGCATGGCAACTAAACAAGTCAACTAGACATATAACATAAGTTAAACCATATTCCTTCATTAACCGGTAACCTGAACAGAAGTGTAAACATGGAGGATCAACAAGTCAGGTAAACATCCATTACTATGCTGAACCGATAACATAAGCCTCAAAAACATCAAACAGAAGTACAAACATGGAAATCACAATTTGCAGGTAGATTACTAAATGATAGTCATAGCCCTTGACATAACTGAACAAAGTATAACATGATCAACGGATAAATCAAATGATTACATACCAGCATGGCAACCAGATGAATCAAATAGTCACATAACAACATGATAAGCGGATAATCAGATATTAGCATGATAACAGATGAATTAGGTAACCACATAATAAAATAATAGACAGAGAAATCATGAAATCATATAACGGCATGGTAAACAGATGGATCAAATAATCATATAATAGCATAGTCAACATATGAATCCAATAATCATATAATAGCTCGGTAAACGGATGAAGTGGTAATCTGAAGTATAAGCTTGGCAATCAACCGAAATAGAGTGAAAGCCTAGTAAATCAAATGAACTGAAGACTGAGTATAATAACCAAATGAACTGAAGCATGAGTCCGATAGTCAAACGAATCACATAAGAATACTGAGTGAATAAGTAGTCAACTGAATGACTGAATAGGCATAGTAAACGAATGAATCAGAATATCAGATAGTCACATACTAACCAAAACCAGAATATTGCCACGAGCACCTAATACTAAAGGAGATACTCCAATAGCCAAATCTAACAAATCACATATCATAACCCATAACCAAAATCAGAATGTTGCCCCGAGCGCCTATATTAAAGGAGATACTCCAATAGCCAAATCTACAAATCATATATCATATCCAATATCATATCAAATCCGTCAAATCATATCAAATTGTACATGGGTAGCTAGCCCAATGTACCAAAATGTGAGGGGGTGTATTGCACACACGCACCACATCACCAAAACTGAACTGAGTACCTAGGATGCATCCATACGCTCCCTGCAAAACAAATCATATATACATATACGTATGCCAGTTCGAGACTGTACATACGTATTCATAATGGCCAAGTGATCACATATATCATATCATATCATAAAGGGAACGCCGGGGACTAATCACACCGCCCCAGATAGTGTCATGCCATTGGTGCATCAATGACACGGCCATGGTACCTCCATGGCTAGTTAGCTCGGGCAACCAAACCAAACAAATCATATCATATCAACCGATCACATAATGGAATCATATCAATAAGGGATCTCAACGGATAATCATATCAAACGAATAAATAATCAAATATCAAATCAGAGGGTCATAGCATAACGAATCATATCAAATGGATCATATCAAATCAGAGTAAGGAGAATACGAATCGGATATCAAAATAGACAAGAGTCATGAGAGAAAGGATGTGTCATTACTGAAATGACGGAATATCTGTACCTTATGCAAAGCAAGCCAAAATAATCGGAAGCACACAGAAACTGAAGCAACTCCTTCACACGATCTACATGAATTAATAATTATACATATTATTTATAATTTCACAAATGTCGAAACTGTCTTTTAATATTCGAGTTACATACTTAACATATTTTAGTGTTTTATGTTATTAAATAATTACGTACTTTTTAGACGATATTCGAATAATGTTATGACAAATGACGGGCGCGGACCACTTTCGAAAAATACATAACGCACACTACTCTCTATCAAGTATACTCTTCTATTTTACATGTATATATATACTCTTGAGAACAAACTAAAGTAAGTGTCCCTTTCTTGACTCCTTTCAAAATGCTTGACTCCTTTAAAAACGCATCACATGATACTTTCATGCATGCATCTCTCCCATCGTTTTAATACATATCATGCATATACTATCTTAGTCCACACTACTTGACGGCCTGACCATGCATTTAACACATGCTTTAGACCATGCATAAATCATAACTCTTCATGCACGCATAACATTCAAAAACAACGACATCCTAGCATATCTGTTTTTATTTCAATTCGAAGAGGAAAAAAAACAAAAGACTCATGTATACACTTCCTAAAACACGCATGCAAACACATTTGAACACACACAAAAGTAATTCAGCAGCCTCGACATATACCAGCATAACCAGGATCGGTCTCGACTCGATCACAAACCTACTGCCATTCCCGTACCGTTACATGACTTGAACACACATGCAAACTAATATCCATTCGACACACTATCACACAAAACAAGGAGCCAACAGAATACATAATATTACATATGTTCAAGTCTTTTATTCACATTAATAAGCATGTACGCCTCATGTTATTTCTTCATGGGGTTGAAGTGAGTGTCGAAAGGCCAGATTTAAGGTGTATATCGAGTGTATCTCAAACACAAAACAGAATAGGTGTCGACACATGTAGAGTTTCATAATTTCACTACTTTATGTGACCGTGTTTTAAGCTGATTCAAAGTGTTAGCCCATATCCTAATCGTATCATCATAACAGTAAGAATTTTAGGTTAAGTTTTACTCATTGAATTCATACGTATATAGGTGTTTATGTGTCGAGTTAGAACACAAGAAAAAAAAATGAAGGGTACCTAGTCAAATTCAAGACGAAAGCAAGAAACATAAAACCAAACTATCCCTTCGAACCAAACCTAGATGAATACCCACGATCAAACCGCGATCACCCCACCTTGATTACCACCGAGTACCACCTTGTTAACCTTCGTACACCTTGCTTCCTTAGAAAGAAATTAAAGATGACAGCCCAATAGTATGTGTGTTTTAGGGTTTTAATGAATGTGAGAGATTTGTGAGATTCGGTTGTGATATAGGGAAATATGGAGTTGATTTAGCCGAAGTTTAAGGGTCACATTCATCTCATAAATCCCTTCAAAAAAAAAAAAAAAAAAAACGTGATATGATTTAAGGGTGACATATTCGGTTGTGATATAGAAAAAGAAACGTGATACCCTTAAAAATATGTACATAAAGCAAACTTTAAAATTGACTAGCAATTGTATTAAATTGAACGTGTGATGCTTATTTTTTTTATTAGTGTATATGTCGCTTCATGGGTATATAGTATGGTCTTGGTTTAAATGAACATAGAATACATAAGAATTTAGGAGAGTAATGCACACTAATTTATCATAATTAAGTCTAGAATTTTTATAACGTATAGTTGAATTGTAAATTTAATTGCTTAAGATCTTAGGTTAAATACTTAATGAGGTTCATAGCACTTAGGAAAAATTCAAATTATATGGGAATTTCGAAAAACGGGTTTTTGGGTTTTACAATTCTTCCCCTCTTAAAAAGAAAATTTCGTCCTCGAAATTGGAAAGACGCAACGACAGAGAACGTACCGAATCAAACAAAGAAATGCCAATAAATAGCCTCACGCTTGGAGAGGTTCTTCCAAAAGGATCTTCACAAGCGGAAATAGTTTTATCTCTCATGACTCGATTCCGACAACTAAAATAGGCGCTGGCTTTTCACAGAATACAAATCATAATAAATCTGATCCAACGAATATGAAACAAATAGGTGACAGATGATAGTTGAAATTCCTCAAAGAGATACATAAAGCACGTATACACACTAGACAAATATTGAGGTAGTGTTAACGGTAGGAAAACTTCATCAATTCAAACCAGATTCCGAACGGATCAAGGAACTTGCTAATCATTAGAGAATCACAAAAAGAATTATCAAACATATCAAGATTTCATAAAGAGATGGGTAACATATTAATACTGACGATCAATGAGCACATATCGGAATATCAAAACGTATCAGGATGTGAAATTGATTGGGTAGGATATCCGCACGGTCGAGAATATTATCAAGGCTAACGAATCACGGATATAATTCTAATTCATCAAACGTACTAAACTCAGGCACTTCTCAAGACATCGTATGATCCCAATAAGTTCAAGTCGTATGATCTCGGTATTATTACGTTGATCAGGCGTCATAATACTTGCATCATATGAACATGTCCTTATTGCCATCATATTCTATTCTGATTCGTGACAAATAATCTACTAATGCCAAATCAAATCAGATTCACATACAGGGGACAAGCATATCATCAACCCAAACTCCAGAAAAATTCAGAAGTCTAAACGAAAACTTACCAATCCACGAGAAGAAGGAATGTGGTTGTCTTACTTGAGAAGGTTCCTCATGACTCATTTCTGACGATCCAAAACAATCTCAGGCGCACAAACAGTGCCAAACATCACAAATATAATCTTGCTGCTACGAATCAGATAAACAAAATAGATGATAATCGAAATCTCTCAAGGAGATATGAGATATGATACAAAGCTGAAATATTACCAAAATGCCAAATCATAAAACTTCACAATTCAAACTGAGTTCTGAACAAATCAAAGAAAAGTAATATCAATCAAAATCACATAGCAAAATATCAAACTGCCTCAAAACGTGTGACAAACAAATGAGAGGGACGACGAATCGCGATAGTTCTATCTTCCACCATTCTCAAGATAATCGTGGGCCTGATGTCCCACAAACTATACGGAGCGGATGAAATCTCCTCAGTATCTCTTCTCTGATACGACGTCCTAGTAGTTCTGCTGAACTGCTGGCCATCTATACGTCCAAATTCCTGGTAGTAGTTTCTCCATCTATCTACAATACGTCGGTCATAGTTCTTCTGCTCGTACGCCTTCTGTGTGCCCGCTTGTTGAATTTTTACCTCCGTCTTTGCTCATCTTGTTGTTCTGTCCAGCTCTTTCCTGCAGCATCTTGATGATTCCTGTAGCGTCGCAATACTTCAACGATATTTTCGACACGCGCAATCATGTCTTCAACTTAACTGGAGTGGCAGTTGTACTAAACGGATGTGGCTTCTTCATGAACCTCTCTATCTCAGCAAATATTATAGCAACTCAGGATCCGAATCACCATCTTCGATGCTACGAGTAGTCACCGTCTAAACGATCGACAACTAATCCGCGAAGATAAATAGACAAAATCAAATAAGGAAGGATGAAGATCAAATCAGCGAAGACAAACGGATATCGAAATCAAATCTGAACGAAAAGGTCCAACCAAACGGAATAGGTCGATACAAACGGAAGCCTAATGTCTACCCAAGTCCTCACAGGTCATAGCCTAAGCTCTAAGGGTCTCAAAACCTAGGCTCTAATACCATAATTGTAACACCCCAACCCGACAAGGGTCTGAATGTCACATTATGGAGTCATATCAGAACATACTAAAAAAATGCAAGCGGAAGTCTTATAAAATAACATACCAAGTCATATAAACGAATGACTTACAAGGAAAAATACAAAATCCAATATGTCAAAAATGAAATGAAATATCAAAACAATTGCTCTTCAAAATAAGTCCAAAATGATAAGGGAAACTAGGGTCGAATCACTCAAATGCTCCTACTCTCAGCCCAATAAAGCCCAGCATCCTACTTGGTACCTGCCGCATCGAAAAGAAGTGCGGCTGAGCTTAAAAAGCCCAGTGAACAGATATAACAAAACAAAAACTAAACAGAATCAAAATACAAAACGAAACAAAGGAGACTGATATCAAAATCGTAACGAATGAGCACAATGAGTCATTGAGTCAACGAGGAACCTGCAGATCATAATATTAACAGATATCCAGAAGGAACAGAAATCAAAGAAAACCAAGGCAAAGTAAGGCAGCGAATCATTAAACAAATATAAGCACATATAAATAACCAAACATACAAGTATCAGAACATAATCACATAGGAGTTGATGAACAATATCATAATCAAATTAAGCAACCGACAGTGTAAAAGCATATCAGTCAGCGGATCAACTAAACATGAATGGCAAAACAACCAAGTCAGATAATCAGATATACATAAGCTAAGCAGAATTCTGTAGTCAGGCGAAATCAACTGAACAGAATGTAAGCATGGCAATCACACAAATCAGAAAATCAACAATTAATAAACATAATAAATATCATAACAAGTTGAGACACTAATGGGTAGGAAATCCTGAACGAACATCATAACTAAACGAAGTAACTAATCAAGAATATAGCATGGCAACTAAACAAGTCAACTAGACATATAACATAAGTTAAACCATATTCCTTCATTAACCGGTAACCTGAACAGAAGTGTAAACATGGAGGATCAACAAGTCAGGTAAACATCCATTACTATGCTGAACCGATAACATAAGCCTCAAAAACATCAAACAGAAGTACAAACATGGAAATCACAATTTGCAGGTAGATTACTAAATGATAGTCATAGCCCTTGACATAACTGAACAAAGTATAACATGATCAACGGATAAATCAAATGATTACATACCAGCATGGCAACCAGATGAATCAAATAGTCACATAACAACATGATAAGCGGATAATCAGATATTAGCATGATAACAGATGAATTAGGTAACCACATAATAAAATAATAGACAGAGAAATCATGAAATCATATAACGGCATGATAAACAGATGGATCAAATAATCATATAATAGCATAGTCAACATATGAATCCAATAATCATATAATAGCTCGGTAAACGGATGAAGTGGTAATCTGAAGTATAAGCTTGGCAATCAACCGAAATAGAGTGAAAGCATAGTAAATCAAATGAACTGAAGACTGAGTATAATAACCAAATGAACTGAAGCATGAGTCCGATAGTTAAACGAATCACATAAGAATACTGAGTGAATAAGTAGTCAACTGAATGACTGAATAGGCATAGTAAACGAATGAATCAGAATATCAGATAGTCACATACTAACCAAAACCAGAATATTGCCACGAGCACCTAATACTAAAGGAGATACTCCAATAGCCAAATCTAACAAATCACATATCATAACCCATAACCAAAATCAGAATGTTGCCCCGAGCGCCTATATTAAAGGAGATACTCCAATAGCCAAATCTACAAATCATATATCATATCCAATATCATATCAAATCCGTCAAATCATATCAAATTGTACATGGGTAGCTAGCCCAATGTACCAAAATGTGAGGGGGTGTATTGCACACACGCACCACATCACCAAAACTGAACTGAGTACCTAGGATGCATCCATACGCTCCCTGCAAAACAAATCATATATACATATACGTATGCCAGTTCGAGACTGTACATACGTATTCATAATGGCCAAGTGATCACATATATCATATCATATCATAAAGGGAACGCCGGGGACTAATCACACCGCCCCAGATAGTGTCATGCCATTGGTGCATCAATGACACGGCCATGGTACCTCCATGGCTAGTTAGCTCGGGCAACCAAACCAAACAAATCATATCATATCAACCGATCACATAATGGAATCATATCAATAAGGGATCTCAATGGATAATCATATCAAACGAATAAATAATCAAATATCAAATCAGAGGGTCATAGCATAACGAATCATATCAAATGGATCATATCAAATCAGAGTAAGGAGAATACGAATCGGATATCAAAATAGACAAGAATCATGAGAGAAAGGATGTGTCATTACTGAAATGACGGAATATCTGTACCTTATGCAAAGCAAGCCAAAATAATCGGAAGCACACAGAAACTGAAGCTACTCCTTCTTCACACGATCTATATGAATTAATAATTATACATATTATTTATAATTTCACAAATGTCGAAACTGTCTTTTAATATTCGAGTTACATACTTAACATATTTTAGTGTTTTATGTTATAAAATAATTACGTACTTTTTAGACGATATTCGAATAATGTTATGACAAATGACCGGCGCGACCACTTTCGAAAAATACATAACGCACACTACACTCTATCAAGTATACTCTTCTATTTTACATGTATATATATACTCTTGAGAACAAACTAAAGTAAGGCCCCGTTTCTTTTTTTTTTATAGATTCAGATGGTTATAAATAAATGTGGGTCCATGTGGTGTCCAAGGCTGCTAATGGCTCTGGATGGGGAGAGCATGCATTTATATGTGCTTAAGATATAGAGGTTGTAAGACAATTGTGTGGACCCCAAACCAAAAAAAAATATTAATATATATAATAGGTCCCACTCATGATACCATACAGATGCTCTAACAGAAAAAGAAACGGAGCCTAACTGTCCCTTTCCTGACTCCTTTAAAAATGCTTGACTCCTTTAAAAACGCATCACATGATACTTTCATGCATGCATCTCTCCCATCGTTTTAATACATATCATGCATATACTATCTTAGTCCACACTACTTGACTGCCTGACCATGCATTGCATTTAACACATGCTTTAGACCATGCATAAATCATAACTCTTCATGCACGCATACCATTCAAAAACAACGACATCCTAGCATATCTGTTTTTATTTCAATTCGAAGAGGAAAAAAAAACAAAAGACTCATGTATACACTTCCTAAAACACGCATGCAAACACATTTGAACACACACAAAAGTAATTCAGCAGCCTCGACATATACCAGCATAACCAGGATCGGTCTCGACTCGATCACAAACCTACTGCCATTCCCGTACCGTTACATGACTTGAACACACATGCAAACTAATATCCATTCGACACACTATCACACAAAACAAGGAGCCAACAGAATACATAATATTACATATGTTCAAGTCTTTTATTCACATTAATAAGCATGTACGCCTCATGTTATTTCTTCATGTTTTATACTCAGATTTAGAACGTATATAAGGGGTTGAAGTAAGTGTCGAAAGGCCAGATTTAAGGTGTATATCGAGTGTATCTCAAACACAAAACAGAATAGGTGTCGCGCCATAGCACTTAGGAAAAATTCAAATTATATGGGAATTTCGAAAAACGGGTTTTTGGGTTTTGCAGATATCGTGGCACAAACTTGTACACCATCTCTATCGAAGACATGATGAAGTCTTCTCCTATTTGCTTGTTATCAAAGGATTAAAAGAACAAATCATGGTTATGGCACCATCGACTCAATCAATTGAACTTTGGTACCATAAATGATCTTATTAGAAAGGACCTTGTAAGAGGTTTACCCTTGTTAAAATATAAAATAGATCACCTTTGTTCTGCTTGCCAACTGGGCAAAAGCAAAAAGTATGCCCATAAACCCAAACCTGCCAATACCATCATGGAAGTTCTTTATACCCTTCACATGGATCTATGTGGACCCATGAGAGTACAAAGTATCAATTAGGGGTGAGCATGGTTCGGTTTGGCTCGGTTTTTGTATAAAACCGAAACCGAACCGAAAAATTTCGGTTTTTGATTTTTAGAAACCATTCGGTTTCGGTTTTGTGTCGGTTTGGTTTTTCGGTTGTCGGTTTTTTTTCGGTTTAGTTTTTCGGTTTTTTCGGTTTCTATACGATTTATCGAGCTTTTCTTTTTCAAAGTAGATTTGACATATATCATAGAATAGAACCATATCTTAAACCGGTACCGGCCGGTACAACGGTACTAAAATGGGTAAAGAACTGTCTTAAATCAAGTGCCAACATTCTCAAAGTTGCCTACAAGTTCCAAGGATTTGTTAGAGCTTGAAAGGTACACTGAAACAATTGAAGGGTGTGTAAACGAAAAAAGAATGATGTTGGAACAAGATCTTCAATCTTTTAATGTAATTGCACCATCTTCAACAGGAACAATCATTAACATTCAAACTTAATGTGTTCTTGTGACATTTGTGTACCCATTTTTTTTACCTTAAAGCACATTTGTGTTCTGTATATTGTTATGAAATAAAATATTAGCAGAGTTATGACACATTTGAAATGCGTCATTGAAAACGGTAATGTAAAAGGAAGACATCAAGATACAATACTTATATTATTTATGAATAACAAGGCAAGATATATTATTTTGACTTTAAATGTCGGTTCGGTTTCTATTGGTCGGTTTTTAAAGCTAAAACCAAACCGAACCAAAAACTTCGGTTTTTTCAAAATATAAAAACCGAACCGTCGGTTTTTCAATCGGTTTCGGTTTTTTTGGTTTCGGTTCTTCGGTTTTTTCCGGTTTAGGTTCGGTTTTTCGGTTTCTTGCACACCCCTAGTATCAATGGGAAGAAGTATGTGCTAGTTGTTGTTGACGATTACTCTCGGTTCAATTGGGTAAAGTTTTTGAGAACCAAGGATGAAACTCCCGAGATTATCATTAAGCTTATCAAACAATTGCAGGTTAGGCTTAACAAAACTGTCAGAATCATCCGAATAGACAATGGAACTGAATTTGTGAACAAACAACTCATTCAGTTTTATGAAAGCATTGGAATCAGTCACCATAAAAGTGTTCCATGCACTCCTCAGCAGAACGGTGTAGTTGAAAGGCGTAATCGTACTCTTGTGGAAGCTGCTCGGACTATGCTAATTTTCTCAAAGGCTCCAATGTTTTTCTGGACGGAAGCGATTGCCACTGCTTGTTACAATCAAAATCGATCCCTAATACATACTCTTCATGGAAAAACTCCATATGAATTAGTGCACAACAGAAAACCGGATCTCTCATTTCTACGTGTGTTTGGGGCTTTATGCTATCCAACCAATGATGGTCAAGATCTGGGAAAGTTGAAAGCTAAGGCTGATATTGGATTTTTCGTTGGTTATGCACCTGATCGGAAGGGTTACCGAATCTACAACAAAAGAACCCAAGATATTATGGAAACTATTCATGTTACGTTTGATGAACTGACTGAGCAAATGGTTCCTAGACACTCCAGTGTTGGACCAACAACTCAACTTTTGACACCTGGACCAATTAGTTCAGGTCTTGTACAGATTTGAAGATTCTATTTGATCTGATGTTTGATGAATACTTTGAGCCTACAACTGATGATACTCATGCACCACCAGCTGTTGCTGCTCCTACACCAACCAATTCAAATGGTCTATCAGTCTCAATTTCCATAACACAAGAAGATCCATCTACTGACCATTCACCATCATCATCGAATCCTCCGTCGTCTTCAGTACATCAAGGAAATGCAGCTGATAATTCTTTTGAAGATAACCCCTTTGCCACTCCTGAAGATGCTCCATTTGAGAATATATTTTCCCCTGAACCCACTCCTGAGGCATCTTCTCCAGGGGATCCTAAATCTGCCACTTTAGTACCTTATCAATAACCACATGAACATCTCAGAAAATGGACACATGATCATCCATTGGATAACATCATTTGGAATCCTTCTCTTCTGTATTTACTAGAAAGCAACTTGCTACTGATGCCTTATGGTGATTCTACAATTCTGTACTATCCAAGATTGAACCAAAAGATGTTAAGAGTGCAATGTCTGAGGACAACTGGTTTAATGCTACGCAAGAGGAAATTCATGAGTTCGATCGACTTGATGTATGGGAATCAGTGCCACCTCCAGATTGTGCTATGATCATCACTCTCAAGTGGATCTTCAAGGTAAAACTTGATGAGCATTGAGACATTCTGAAGAATAATGCTAGACTTGTTGCTAAAGGATATCGAAAAGAGGAGGGTATTGACTTTGAGGAATCATTTGCTCTGGTTGCACGAATTGAGGCTATCAGAATCTTCCTTGCTAATGCTGCCAGCAAGAATATGATAGTATACAAATGGATGTAAAGACTGCTTTCCTTAATGGCGATCTCAAAGAAGTGGTCTATGTCAGTCAACCGGAAGGATTTGTGAATCCCAAGCATCCTACCCATGTTTATATTTGAAAAAGGCCTTCTACGGATTGAAGCACGCTCCTAGGGCATGGTATGATACTTTGTCAAAGTTTCTTTTGGCTAATGGATTCTACAAAGGTGTTGTTGATCCTACACTGTTCACTCGGAAGTAAGGCAAACATTTAATTCATGTTCAAATATATGTTGATGATATTATCTTTGCCTCGACCGAACCAAATGAATGTGACCGTTTTTCTAAAGAGACGGGTTATAAATTTCAAATTTCAATGATGGGACAAATATCATTTTTCTAAAGAGATAGGTTATAAATATGCTAATGAAATATTAAAGAGATTTGGATTTGATTATAGTAGCCCTGTTGATACTCCCATAGTGGATAAACTAAACTGGATGAGGACCTCTCCAGGATCTCTGTTGATCTAACTACATATCATAGTTGTAGGATCATTAGTATGGTTGATATGGTGATTCGTGTTACGCCCCCAAAACGGAAATTTTGAAACTTTTATTAATGACATGGACGACACGACTCACATTACGTTTTTACAAAACATCCCTTAGAATGGACCATAAAAGAAGGAAAATTTGGAAGGTTTTTAACCCGACGATATCAGGTTATAAACGTAACGCCATCGCTCTTTGAAATGCGACGTCGTCTGAGACTCAAGCCTGACGGCTCAGAAGGTTTTTAACCCAACGGCATCAGGTTATAAACGTGACCCCATCGCTCTTTGAAATGCGATGCCGTCTGAGACTCAAGCCTGACGGCTCAGAAGGTTTTTAATCTGGCAGCGTCAGGTTCTAAACGCGACGCCATCAGGAGCCCAGACATGCACATTTTGTGCAGATTTACTGCACTTAGACCCAACAAAAGTTACCTATCACTTTGAACATTACCACAAAACCTGTAAACAACTTGTAACTCATATAAAAGAAATTATGACTAATAATCCCAACACTTTAACCTTCAAAAACAAGTAATTGACTTTACGCCAAACATCATTTCTAACTCCATGACCCTTAGTTACAAGAACTTGACACATTGACTAAATGTTTTAGAGAACATAAACGTAAGTACAACTACTAACGGAAGGAAGACCAAGACACTTGAAAATATACCAAAATGTGACTTGACTCTTCGGGGCTTCCAACTTTAACACCTTGGTTCCAAAAGACAAGCTCAACTAGGAGCTCAAGCAAAATCCATTCTACACTTAAGTCTTACCTTTATCCTCCTTGCTAGGACCTACAAAATGTCATCAACTATAACATAAGCGAATGCTTAGTAAGTAAATGGGTCAAATGCAATTAAAACTTTAACAACACATAAGAATTCATGGAGCATATATAACATAAGCACATACCTTATAATAGGTATTTACACTACTTGACATACAAAGCTATGGATCCAAGCTAAACTATAACAAGCTCTAACAACTATAACGTAATCAATTATTCATATTTCAACATGATATAACATTAACCCACTATACTTACCTTCAATTATTCCAAGGACTTCTACCAAGTAGAGTCACCACTTCCTTAAGCTTCCTAAACAACAATTAATCTTAATTAAAGACTATAACTAGTAATTTCAATGAATTGGGCATCTTCTATAACTACTTTAAACTTCTAAAATTCAAGACCCTAATTACAAAGATTAGGGAAATTGCTTACTTGATTAGGGATATGAAATTGAAGGTCTCTTAACCTTAATAATCACCACAATAGCCCTAAATTAACTCAATTAAGGATGATCTTGATACCTTCTTCTTTTTTCTTCTCAAACCCTTACTTCACCTTGAGGTAACCTCCTCAAACCTGGATAAGTCTCAAATGAGACTAATTTTTCTCTTTTTATATTTATTCTACTTAGGCCAAATGACAACATTAGTCCCTCTATTCTAGGATTCCATATTTTGGCCACAATAGTTCTTAATCTTTCTTACTAGCTACAATATTTAAGAATCATTTTCATACATTTTAACAAAAAGGTTAATACTTCCAATTAATAATACCTTGACGGGATACGGGTGTAACAATTCAGGAGGTTGGGGAAGATGGAAGAACACCATCTTCATTGTTAGAGAGAGAAAGTATAGAGAGAAGGGAAATACTATGTGTTTATTGATAATGAAAGGTAAAATACACAAAGATTCTCACCCCTCCATGGAAGTATGGAGGGGTATTTATAGCCTAGCACAATATAACTATTACAATATTACCTAACTAGTCCATGTGTTTCGGCTAAATAAGATAGATAATGTAATCCTGTAAATGTCGTTCCATTTGCGTGTTAGGAGCAATCCCAACAATCTTCCCCCCATGGGACGACATAAGGGATTACTTACAACATTTCCTGCAAGTACAAAAACAAATAAAGAAAGGTCTTCATAACGTCTTCAAATGCTGAGGATGAGGATAATTGACGCCCTTGTCTGTATATTGTACCTCGACTTGAGAACTATTTCTTCACTTGTAGGAAATGATGTAATGTGCATGAATTGGATTAACTTCCCCCCAATTTATGCTGCATGTATTTAGCAGCTTCTTCGTACACTTCTTTTTGGCGAAGTTTCTGAATCAACGTCCCCCCAAACTAACAACCGTTTTCAGCAGATTCGAAACTTTGATGTAGTTGACATTTCTTCTAACTTTTGAAGTTTTCAATACGCATCGGAATTTGTAGATGAGCAGTAAACCACACCAGGTAGATCTATCTTGTTACGTAATCAAAGTTGTACACAATGCGGAAAATCCGATCAGGGGTAACATGCAAGAAATCAACAAGATCTTCTCACGTATGTAGATGCTTCACACCAAACAAACAACGAAAAACGAAATGAAACAACTTCCCCCTGATTGTTGCGGTCTATCGGAATAATAATCACATGTGAATATGCAATTACTCGGTAAAAAGACTGTGTGTGAGGCATCATAACATCATATTTAGGTAACTTTACACAAAATAACCCGTGAAAGTTGAGACGATAACACCGAAGTAAGACGTTTGAACCACTGATCCTCTCATTTCTTTCCCATGATTGAAGAAATTCATGAAGGGAAAGGGTTTTCACAAAAAAACATCAAAGAAGCAAAGACCACATTCACTTTCTTCCCCCCGATGTTTTCAATGAATCGGAAACATACACCACGTATGTTGATGATGAAATTGGAGACAGCGCAACCGATGTATGTCCAATTAATCCAACAAGTGTGAAGTACCATAAGTGTCTCATGAGAATCAACTGCTGATAAAACTTCTCTACTCGTTTATACTCTTCTCACCTAACTCTTTACCGACCCCATTATCATTCTGATGGCTCTTTGTAGTGACTAATGATGGAGAAAACCCAATATGACGAACTTGAGACTGAAGTAAAATAACCCGAACTTGTAACTTAAACTTGCACTATTGTTAGACGAAGAACCAATACTGAGAATTTCAATAAAGGTAGAATCATATACCCATCCTACCATCCTTAAATGTATATGAACTTCTCTCGAATTATCCACAGCATTTTGTGACACTTGAGCACAACAACGTAACTCCTTTAAAGTGATAACTATACGCTGTGAGAACAACAATGTAACTCCTTACATCAGGTATAACTAGACAACTCAAGTGTTTGTCATTCATAACGGTTAAAAGCTCGAAAAAGGATCTTAAAGAATCATGCATCCAACCAACCCTGATATCTTTAGATACTAAGTACACGCTCCCATGATATCCCACTTCAACCTCAAATAAATAATAATGAATTAACTTCGTAATTACATCTTGCGGTTAAATGCCCAAAACTAGCATTTGTTACTTGGTTAAAATGAGCTATAATAATGGTTTTTTTTCTTCTGATCTTGTCAAAATTGTATCCCCGTGAAAAATTTGTAACACTAACATACAACTCCTTTTACCGAATAATGTACCAAGAAATCAACAAAATGTATCAAGATACATTTGTATATAAAAAATTTCAGCTCACTTCATAAACTGTTCGGATCCCATATACAATAGTTCTAGAGTCTAGACCACGTTTGATTTGGTAATATCAGCAGCCCAGTTTGAAAAATTGAATCCGATCAAGCCCAACTTGATAACTCATTTCCACCCAAGACTCATTTAATCCGATTCAAGTCCAACACGGATTACACCCGGGCTCATATCCAAACTCAATCCAAACCCTAGAATATATGTATAAAACACTCCCCTTATCACTCCACAACCCTAATGATAAAACATACTATTAATACAAATATCGTCATTAAACGTTATTTATATTTTATGATCTTTACCTAAGTTTTGTTAACGACAAAAGTAAATTTAATTTTTGTATAGCTTAAAGCTTGTCAAGTTTAATATATATTTAAACAAGCTTTTCTCTAAATAATATCTTCATCACTCAAGCATTTACATTTTGATTAATCATATTTTTGATAGGACTCTAAACCATATTGTATGATTTTTAGATCAAGCATGTTTTGATTTCTTAAAACAAAACATTACATATATATTTACATTTAACATATTTCTAAAAATAGAAAACAAAATATGACATCATGTGGTGTATCATTGAAATCTTTAGAGGATTTCACTAGATATTTTGTGTGGATTTGGACTCTACATATCTTACACAATTTTGGATGGATTTGGTTGACTTTGGTAAAATTTTGGTAATCTTGATGTCAGACCCTGACGACACCAAAATATTACACGGGCGGAACCCTTTTATGGGGTCCGTGGTGACTGCTGTAAATTTTGGCTATAAATAGCAAGCCAAACCAAGTTGTTTTCTCATCCCTTTCTAGCATAATCACATACATTCCTTATCTCTAACATTTCTAACTCAGTTTCATATCATTATAGTGATCCTCTTTTGTAGCAAAGAAGATCAAGGCATATTCAAGCTTCAACAAATAGTTGGAAGTCTTGTTTGTTTTGTTGTTGTATGATCTAGTCTTGTTCATACATCATTGTTGTACCAAACCATCATAAACTTATGAGTGTGAGTGGTTAGTATTTTAGTCCTTAAAATACATTGTGTGTGGGAGTGGTTGTACCCTTGGAAAAGAACTCAACATCTAGCTTAGTGTCGGAAATAGTGTGTAAGCGAAGTGTAAAGGTTTCTCCGCCGGTGAAAGGAGCTTGTTGACTAGTGAAGTTAAACTCTCGAGTGTGAGACTCGTGGAGTGGAGTATGGTAAGGAAAAAGAGTCCTTGTAGACCGAACCACTATAAACAACTTGTTGTTGTTTGATTGTTTCTTTCCTTATTTACTCTTTATATATATTGCTTGCATATTGTTTATTATTCACTAACATATCTAAGATCAATATCAATTTATCTTTCAATAAGTTTCAAAACAAAGTTTTTAATCGGTAAACTATTCAACCCCCTTTCTAGTTTTCCACAATTGGTACCAGAGCCTCGTTGCTCAAGAATTTCTAAAAGATATTGTATTTTATAAACTTGAAATGATCCATGGATTCCGAAAACTTTAAAGAAGGGCAATCTATGCAAAGACCACCACTCTTTGAAACCAATGGATTTATCTATTAGAAAAACCATTTTGAAACATATGTAAAGTCAAAAAATATAGATCTTTGGTTTGTTATAATTAAAGGAGACTTTAGTTCTACAACAAAAGATATTTCTCTTGATGATCAAAAGAAATTAATAGCTAAAAATAATGAAGCTAAAATGATGCTTTATAATGCTTTTCCTAGAAAAGAATATGAAATAATTTTTATGTGTGAAACCGCAAAAGATATTTGGGGATCTTTGATTATTACACATCAAGAAAATTCACAAGTCAAGGATAACAAAATTGATCTTCTTGTTCAACAATATGAGCAATTTGTTATCCCTGAAGATGAAACCATTGATTATGGATTTGCTCGCTTTAATACTATTATTACTTCTCTTAAAGCACTTGATGAAACTTTTCGTAGTAAGAACTTTGTCAGGAAATTTCTTAGAGCACTCCATCCGAAGTGGAGAGCAAAAGTAACGGCTATTGAGGAATCAAAAGATCTCTCAATAATGTCACTTGACGAGCTAATCGGAAACCTGAAAGTACACGAAATGGTGATGGAGAAAGATTCGGAGATCATCAAAGGAAAAAGAGAGAAAGTCAAATCCGTTGCTCTAAAGGCAAGAACATAATCTAGTTATGATGTTGAATCTTGCTCCGGTAGTGAAGATGAGGAGTATGTTATGGCCGTTAGAGATTTCAAAAAGTTCTTTAGAAGAAGAGGAAAGTTCGTAAGGCAAACCCGAGATGAAAAGAAGCCATTCTGAAAAGACCGAGATGACAAAAGAGGAAAAGGTGAAAGGAAGTGTTTTAGATGCGGCGATACAAGTCATCTAATAGGATATTGCCCCAAGCCACCTAAAAGCAAAACTCAACGAGATTTTGTAAGTGGTGATTGGAGTGATAGTGAGGATGATGAAGAATCAAGCAAGGATGAGATCACTCTAATGGCACATGAATCAAATGAGGTACATTCCGACTCATTACCTTCTATTGATGATGACACTTTGCAAAAACAATATAATCAATTGTGTGAGCTTAGTTTAAAAATCATAACTAAAAACAAGTTTTTAAAGACTAAAAAGGAATTTTTAGAAAATGAAATTTATGAGTTAAAAGAAAAGGCAAAACGATTAGAAAAAGGGAAAGCAAATGACGATGATTGCAAATCATGTCAAGAGCTTAGTCTTGAAATAGAAAAGCTAAAACTCACACAAGAAGTTCTCATCGAACATAACTCTAAGTTTAAAAGGTTTAACAAAAATATTGCTTGTGCCGATGAAATAGTTAGAGTTCAAAAAATACCAGGAAACATGAATGGACTAGGTTTTAATGAAGTACTAATTCCAAATAGTCAAACCAAAACGGCCGAAAAAGACAATCAAACTGTCAAAAATGCTGCAGTATAGCACGGACCAGATGGACCCAAAAATAGGGTTCCGTGCGTTAAAAAATTTGGTGCCATGGGGACTGCAGTAGGATAGAATGTTTGCAATACGGACCATAGTGAATTTGTCAAGGTAACAAAGAAAACCAAGGATATTGTTAAACTAAAACCTGCTGTTACATTAGGAGTAGGACTTGCTAGAAATGAATTTAGATCTAAAACTACTCAACAACGGCCTAAAACACCTATTGCCAAACGCCCCTTTCCCAAGAGCAACCACAACATACAACCCAACTATCAACATGCCGGTTGGAATCAAAAGTTCCCTAGACCATATCAAACTCCAAATTACATGCCATGGAACCCTTATCTATCATTTCCATACATGAACCAAGTAAATGCTATGTTTAACCCAAACGGAACCATGAGATATTGGGGACCAAACGCTTGAGTTATTTGTGTCACATGTATGCTTGAAAGTTGGATTAAAACCTGCGGAATGGATAAAAGATAGTGGATGCTCAAGACACATAACGGGCAAAAAAAGCCTCTTCTCAACATACCAAGGATATGACGGAGGTAATGTCACTTTTGGTAGCAATCTCAAAAGCAAAATCATTGGCAAAGGTACGATCGCTCATAAGTCCCTAAATTTTGAAAATGTTGCTCATGTTGATAGGTAAGGACTTAATCTACTTAGTATTAGCCAACTATGTAAAAGTATAAAGTACTATTTGATGAAAATGGTAGTAAAATACTAAAAGATGGTATCACCATAGCTAAAGGAGTTAGGATATGTAACATATACGTCATGAAAATAGATAAAACATCTAATAACAAACTTTGTCTAACAATCTTAGATGATAACTCTACTCTTTGGCATAGACGATTAGGTTACGCTAATATGAGACTTATCCAAAACCTATCCTCAAAAGAGCTAGTTAGAAATTTATCAAAACTAAAATATGACCAACATTTTTGCGACGCTTGCAAAATTGGTAAACAAACTCATAGTAGCCATAAGGCTAAAAACATGGTGTCCACATCTAAGTGTCTAGAGCTTTTGCATATGGTAAACAAACTCAAGGTTCACTTGGACATTATTTTTGAAAACTAAAAATGAAGCTTTTGATAAATTTGAAATACTTAGCAAGAAACTTCAAAATCAACTAGGTGTTAACATTGTGTCGATCCAAACAGATCATAGTCGCGAGTTTGACAATGAAACACAATTTGGAAACTTTTGTGATACAAATGGTATAACACATAACTTCTTGGCTCCTAGAACACCTCAATCTAATGGAGTTGTAGAACTTAAAAATAGAACCATTCAAGAAATGAGTAGAACAATGCTTAATGAACAAAACATACCTCAAAAGTTTTGGTGCAACGCCGTTGATACTTCTACATACATTTTAAATAGAGTTTTAATACGTCCTTTCTTGAACAAAACACCATATGAATTATATAAAGGCAAAAAGCCGACTTTAGGATATTTTAGAGTGTTTGGGTGTAAATGTTTCATTCTTAATACCAAAGACTATCTCACCAAATTTTACCCAAAGTCTTATGAAGTTGTATTTCTTGGTTACTCACAAACTAGTAAAGCTTACATAGTTTTAAACAAAGAGACAATCAGAGTCGAGGAATCGTTGAACATAACATTCGACAAAAGTCCACCTCCTTCTAAGACATCACCTTTGGTAGATGATGACTTAGTTGAAAGTCAACTTGTAGAAAGTCAATAAATAATTGAAAATGACAAGGAATATGAACCATTAAATAATGAAATTATAAACATCAAAGAATCTAAAAGTCGTCCTTTAGAAAACGTCATAGGACAACTAAATCAAAGAACGTTAAGATCACAAGCCCAAAATAAAAGTAACTACTTTTGCTTTGTATCAACCATTGAACTGAAAAACATAAACGAAGCAATAAAAGATGAATCTTGGGTAATTGCTATGCAAGAAGAGCTAAACCAATTTGTTAGAAATGATGTTTGGAAATTGGTTCCAAAACCTAAAGACCAAACTATAATTGGAAAGAAATGGGTTTTCCGAAATAAAATGGACGAAAATGGTGTAGTGTCTAGAAACAAAGCTAGGATTGTTCCACAAGGTTATAATCAACAAGAAGGGATTGATTACGACGAAACTTATGCACCAGTAGCTAGGCTCGAGTCTATTAGAATCTTACTTGTATATGCATGTGTTATGACTTTAAATTATTTCAAATGGATGTTAAAAGTGCATTCCGAAATGGGTTTATTAACGAAGAAGTATATGTTGCTCAACCTCCCAGTTTTACCGACTTTTAAAAACCACATCATGTCTTCAAACTCAAGAAGGCATTATACGGACTTAAGCAAGCACCAAAAGCTTGGTACGATCGGCATAAGACTTTCTTAGTAGAAAACAAATATACCATGGGATTAGTATATAATACTTTCTTAACGGAATCACACATTATAATAGTTCAAATATACGTTGATGACATCATATTTAGATCAACTTGTCAAGATTTATGTGATGATTTTTCTAAAATCATGCACGACGAGTTTGAGATGAGTATGATGGGTGAGTTAAACTTCTTTTTAGGACTTCAAATTAAACAACTTGAAGATGGCATATTCTTTAACCAATCTAAATACATAAAAGATTTGCTTAAGAAATTTGGTCTTGAAGACTCAAAACCAACTAAAACACCCATGTCCTCGGACACAAAACTCACCAAGGATGAGGAAGGTGAATCGGTAGATAACACTAAATATAGAGGAATGATCGGTAGCCTACTCTATATCACGGCTAGTAGACCTGACATTATGTTTAGTGTTTGTCTATGTGCTCGCTTTCAAGAAGATCCCAAAGCATCACACTTAGAAGCCTTGAAAAGGATATTTAGATACATTAAGGGAACAACATGTTTAGGATTATGGTATCCCAAAGGAACGGGTGTAGAAACTATAGTGTATGCCGAATCGGACCATACCGGTGACTATGTCGATAGAAAAAGTACAAGTGGTATTTGTACTTTTGTTGGACATTGTCTCACCTCATGGTTTACAAAAGAAACAAATGGCTCTAGCTATCTCAACTACTGAAGCCGAATACGTCTCAGCCGGAAAAGCATGTCAACAAGATATTTGGATGAAGCAAGCTCTCGTGGATTACGGAATTCATCTCAACAATATCTCTATACTTTGCGGCAACAAATGAGCTATTGATCTCAGTAAAAATCTCGTCCAACATGCTCGAACGAAATATATTGAAATCCGCCATCACTTTCTTCGCGACAATGTTCAAAAAGGAAACATCTCAATTGAGAAAGTATCCTCCGAAGACAACATTGCCGACATCCTAACTAAACCTCTCAAACGAGAGCCATTTAATCTTCTGAGACTTGGCTTAGGATTAATGGAACCAAAAATGTAGTTAAAACATAGTCTAAACCTTAGAACAACCAAAACAAAACAAACTAGCCTATATCTGCTACTGTTCCCACGGCACCAAATGACCAAACGGACGGAACTAAAAATTTGGTGCCGTCTGGTCCGTGGTGACAACAGTAGCAAATACTCTAATTACAAAACATCTTCTTCCTCACAATTCACTTTACCATAATGTATCAACAACACACCTAACTCATAGTGAATACTTTTTCTCCCACTAATCACTGAAGAAAACATCATTGTAAGTATCCTAACTACATTACTTCTCTTAATTCTGAGTCTAGGATTCTAATTTATGCACAAAATCATTACACGGGGATTATGTATATTCTTGTACAAAACATGAATTCAATTGGCAAATTGCATAACTAGTTACTGAAATTAGGTACTACATTGTCACATTGCATAAACAAATCATGTTTCCCACTATTTAAAAGATAATTACTATAAGGCCTTATTCTAATTAAACAAAAACCCCATGTCAAATTTTTTGAAAAGCTTGTCACTTGTAGGAAAACGGTTTTTCATTGTTAATACAAATAGAAACATAATTTTTCATCACTTGCATAATGTCTCTTGAATACTAAAGGTAATGCATAACTAATATGCATTCCCGGGTATATTCAAATGAAGCCACATCGAATTAGGAGCGTTTGGGTTATCTACCGCCTTTTGCCAAACACCCCCATTGAAAACCATTTTATGCATGAAATGAGTCGAGATAACCGCAACTCCAAATTATTTTCATATAGGCACACACTAGAACAAAACGCTAAGTTCCTTTTCATTTTTACTAAAAACATATAAATTCTTGCTCATAGGAACAACCATGGTAGCCGCAAAATTCTATGATCACAAGGACACTCTTAACTACATCCCTCAACAGCACAAAACCAAAGGCCTCACTAAAGACCAAGTTGAAATCTTTAAGAGTCTCGAGAGAAGGTAATTCCATGAGGGTAGGACCATTCATCCTTCTTTTGTCGATGAAACTAATCTCCGTCAAGAGCTAGCCACTATCAACTTCGATTTTCTCCTTGACATCGATGAACCAATTTGTCCTAGGTTTGTCCTAGAATTCTATGCTAGTGTTGTCTCTTTAACAAATGAGGATAATCAAATGGCTCTTAGGTTTAGGATCAATCAAAATGACTACTCCATCTCCCTAAACCAATTTGCTCCAGTGCTAGGAATTCCTAACCATAGTACATGTGTTTACTCGGATAAGTGGTCACTCACTATCCTTGATGCTATCAATGACCGCTCTCGTCCCTACCAAACTCCTTTGGTGGACAAGGACATCATTCGTGAGCACCTTTTTAACGAAAGGGTAGCTCCAACCCGTGTCACTCGAGCGGGAAAGGAAGTAAACCGAGATCCATATGGTATGGAACTCAATGAGCTCAAGCCCGAATTCAAAAAGTGGGAGGAACTCCTTAGAGCCAATGTCATTAGCACCATAGGAAATAGAGACCATATCAATGCTTGCCTTTGTCACATGCTCTACAACTTGTCCACTCGTCAACCATTCAACTTAGCTTACTACATTGCTAGGAGAATGGTATATATCCCTACTCAAGGCTCCGTTGCTCTTCCATACGGGATGCTACTCACCCGTCTCTATAGAGAATTTGCACCCATTCCACCAAGTCCAAAAGGGTTGATGCTAGATTATTCTCTCATCCCTCACATATTTGTGCCCTTGAGTGACGAGCGAGTGGCCAAGATCAAGGCAAAAGGTAAAAGGGCAAAACCTCCAACTCCTTCTTCATCATCATCAAATAGCTACGAAGACGGTCTCCCAAATTCTCGGCTACCACCTCAAGAGTACTATGGATCTCTTTCCAAGATTGAGAATGAATCGGCGGAGTTCAAGCAAACCGAGGGGATGTTCAAGTGCCTTGGAAGGATGATGACAAAGATTTACAAAAAGTTGGATAAGTGAGGTTTAAAGGAGTGTTTGGAACAAGACAAAAACAATGATGTATGATACTATTTGGTTGTTTTTACTTTGTAGGATGCTAAACTAACTTGAAACAATGTTGTATGCTAACCGGTTTATGCAGGGGGATAGCACACGAGTGTTATCAAATTTTACCCATTTTCACTTATATGTGAAAATCTTTAGCCTTTGGTCAAAATCAATGCTCCACTATGTTTGTGTATGCGTTATTGACTGTTCCTAACTAGAAATAATTAATGCCATATGTTTTAAGAAAAATTTCTGGTTTCGGAAAAGTCCCCGATGGTTAAAAAATGTGGTTTGTGAAGAATTCTGGGCACCACAGACCAGACGGCACCAATTTTTTGGTTCCGTCTGTTTAAAAAATTGGTGCCGCCAGACCTGTATAGGCGTACCAGACGGCACTGTAAAAAATTGGTGTCGTGGGGACTGCAGGTAATTTTCTAAATTTTGCTAATTTCAACATTCCAATTATCATAATTTGCTTCTAGGATAGTTTTTACTAGTTTTTATCCATATTAGAACTAGTTTAACACACTTAGACATATAGGATATCCATTTTCCACCAAAATTCAAAATTTCAAAAATTCTAAAAATTCACCCAAGGTTTTTCATAAAGGAAGGAACCAAAAATTTGGTTCCTTGTAATCCGTGGGTGATCTGATTCTCAAGATCCTATAATCATTAGAACACATTTATTGCATATTCTTGTCTCTTCACTCCATCCTTCTTGTATGGCTTGACTTAGATGATATGACTAGCATTAAAAATACTTCCAAATCATTAGAAACCTCCTTTCTTCTATAGATTAAATTCAAATCAAACACATTTCTCCATAATTTCATAATCTTATAAATTAAGACCTTCTAAGATGATCATCCTCACACCTTTCAAATTTCTCCCATCTACTACTAGAACAAGCTTAAGCGAAAATGACTAAGTCATCCACTTATTCTCCATCAAACAAGCCTTGCAAGAGAACGGCTAGGATGAGTGTTAGGCCATGTTTTTTTTGTCACAATAAGCTCATCTTCTGATTCCTCTTCCTTAACCATCTCATCTCCCATAAGAGATGAGAACTTTCTTACCTTGACAACTCCTACACCACCTCCAAAATCACCTATTGTAATCACTACTCCACCACCAACAAAAACTCCCATTACTAGCTCTCCACCACCGGCTCCCATCCAAACATCCAAGTCACCATCACCTCCTAAATCTCCAACTCTCATACCATTAGAGCTATTCTCTACACCACCTACATCTCCAAACCCATTTTTGGAGGACTTGGGGGACTTGCCTCCTAGGCCCAATAATCCACCTCCATTACCATCCTTTGGTACAATTGAGCGAATAGCTTATGAGCCTCCACGTCCATCCTTTGACCCAACACCCCGTTAGGGCCTCAACCTCGTCTTTTCCATCCTATTCACCATGACATTTATGGACCTTTGTATGGGGATCATGCCCTACCTCCAACATCCATGTCTCCTCATATAGAGGACATCGATGAATCCATGTGGGAAGATCACCCACATTCTAAAGCGGAGATAGAAGTCGAGCTAAACCATCTCCACAACTTCTCCAATATGGTGGACTCTCACCTTAGTGAAACCATGCAAATGTAAAATGCTTTGCTAGCCTCCCTAATCACCACTCCAACCACCAACACTAACAACTCCACCATTCCACCACCACAAAATCATGAACCATATTACCCTCCTAGACACGGTTGCTTAAATTGTGAGCGGACCGCCCACATTAGCGAACGGACCCAGGTGATGGTCCATGAGCTTCAAGATGAAATGAGGTTCATCCTCAACCACATCCTAGAGCGAATCAATGCTCTTGCTCATCCACCACCTCAATAGGAGGTTCCTAGTTTATTTTTTTAGTTTTTTTTTTTTTTTTTTTTTTTTTTTTTTTTTTTTTTGTATTTTTCTAATTTTCAAGGATTGTCTTTTTTATTTTTCTAGGATTTTCTTTATGTACTAACACATCATTGTGTTCCATTTCAAGATTTTCATATCATGAAAATTTTAACAACTGAATGGTGTTTCTTATATTGTTGTTGATTGTTACATGGTGATTGGAAATGCTTATATTCTTGTGATTATGCTTATACTAACATCTTTTTTGTAGTTTTTTCACAATCCATGTATCTTTCTCTTGGCACCCAATTTAGGGGGAGCATTGGCCAAGCGGGAGATAATGGCTCGGGCTCATTACATGTTCCGCCTCGCCTCTTCTTATTGTTTCGACAAAAGGGGGAGAAATATAATAAAACTTGGACTTTGACTTTCTTAAAAAGTCAACTGCTTACTTTGACTTATGAAAAGTCAACATCATACTTTAACTAGTGAAAAGTCAAAAATTGGACAAACTAGTCATAAGATAAAGTTATTTTTTTTATTATCATCTTTATCTAACTCACTAGTTATTTCAAGTTCTAAAATTAATTTTATATTTTTATAATTCTTGTACAAACTTTACATCTTTTATAAAAATAAAATTTATGTTTTGTCTTCAACAAAAAGGGAGAGATTTTTAATACAAATATCGTCATTAAACGTTATTTATATTTTATGATCTTTACCTAAGTTTTGTTAACGACAAAAGTAAATTTAATTTTTTTATAGCTTAAAGCTTGTCAAGTTTAATAGATATTAAAACAAGATTTTCTCTAAATAATATCTTCATCACTCAAGCATTTGCATTTTGATTAATCATATTTTTTATATGACTTTAAACCATAATGTATGATATTTAGATCAAACATGTTTTGGTTTCTTAAAACAAAACATTACATATGTATTTACATTTAACATATTTCTAAAAATAGAAAACATCATATGACATCATGTGGTGCAGCATTGAAATCTTTAGAGGATTTCACTAGATATTTTGTGTGGATTTGGACTCTACATATCTTACACAATCTTGGATGGATTTGATTGACTTTGGTAAGATTTTGGTAATCTTGATGTCAGACCCCGGCGGCACCAAAATATTACACGGGCGGAACCCTTTTATGAGGTTCGTGGTCCGTGGTGACTGTTGTACATTTTGGCTATAAATAGTTAGCCATACCAAGTTGTTTTCTCATCCCTTTCCAGCATAATCACATACATTCCTTCTCTCTAACATTTCTAACTCAGTTTCATATTATTAAAGTGATCCTCTTTTGTTGCAAAGAAGATCAAGGCATATTCAAGCTTCAACAAATAGTTGGAAGTCTTGTTTGTTTTGTTGTTGTATGATCTAGTCTTGTTCATACATCATTGTTGTACCAAACCATCATAAACTTATGAGTGTGAGTGGTTAGTATTTTAGTCCTTAAAATCCATTGTGTGTGGGAGTGGTTGTACCCTTGGAAAAGAACTCGACATCTAGCTTAGTGTCGGAAATAGTGTGTAAGCGAAGTGTAAAGGTTTCTCCGCCGGTGAAAGGAGCTTGTTGACTAGTGAAGTTAAACTCTCGAGTGTGAGACTCGGGGAGTGAAGTAGGGCAAGGAAAAAGAGTCCTAGTAGACTGAACCACTATAAACAACTTGTCGTGGTTTGATTGTTTCTTTTCTTATTTACTCTTTATATATATTGCTTGCATATTGTTTATTATTCACTAACATATCTAAGATCAATATCAATTGATCTTTCAATAAGTTTAAAAACAAAGTTTTTAATCGGTAAACTATTCAATCCCCCTTCTAGTTTTCCACACATACAACTAACCTAATCACCTAAAACCTGCGCCCCCATCACTCTTTTATTCTGCTGTTGACCAAGCATCATACAAACAAAAGATCAAAACCGTTTGACCTTTGCTGTGACTTACGAACCATATACAACAAAAGAATACAACACCTTCTTGTCTTAATTAAACGGCTTCAAGATCTTTTGATAAAGGTATAAGGTAGGTGGTTTCTCTTTTTTTGTTGTTGTTGTTGAGTATGTGAACGAACGAAGAACAAGGAATAACATATTTGTTAATTCCTTAATCTTGTTGATGTGGAAAATAAATTGAAGTCTAAACTTCAAGTATAGATCTATGATGATTCATACGTGTATAAGAACCTTTGATGTCTGATTTATCATTGAATAATCATGTCTATAATCAGAGATCTATTTGATTTTCATTTTAGTACGAGTCATTGCACGAATCAAAGTAAGAAAATAACATTCATTGTTATATTTCTTAACTTTTACCCTTCGTATATGAAATGAAGGTAGACTTCAATATGGATCGATGATGGTTTCTTTCCCTCCTTTTATCCGTTATGACTTGATATACTTTTGAATCACATGGAAATAAAGTAGACTGAGATCATTTGTCTTTTCCATTTAGTACGAGTCATGAATTGAGTTGTAGTTGTTGGTGAGTAAGGAATTAGATAGAGATGGAGTTGATGATTGACTGTTGTTGTTGTTGATGTGATAAAGGGATGTTGGATTTGATTATATGGGTCCGGATCTGTTAATACTTATACATCTCGTATCTTTTCTTAATACCATGGACTGATGATGGTGAGACAACCTGAAGTCGTGGATGAGTTGTTGGTATTATGATGTTGTCATGACAGTTTACGAATATGGTATTGGTATTTAGTTTATGGATAAGGTCTTGGTTAGTTGTTTGTTTACGAATAAGCATCTTCATATTCGTAAAAACTTTTTTGCTCGAAAACCTTTCTTATTCGTAAGAGTTGCTCGTAACTTTTTCTTGCTCGTAAACCTTGTTCGTAACCCATCTTCTTAGTCGTAAACAAGCTTATTCGTAAGATCTTAGTTGTAAAGACTGTCTTATTCATAAAATAAGGGTTTAGGAATTTCTTTCCAAGAAATTCGTATGAAAGGGGTTTTGACCCTTTGACTTTCTGCTCCGGTAACATTTTCCGACCAAGAGTCCGTTCAGCTTCATGAACCCAGAAAAACTGAATAATAAACTTCATATTTGACCCATTGGCCACATAATCTGACCACTTTAACCACCAAAATTATCACAGGAATGGAACAAAAAAAGTCATAAAAAATATACATAAACTGTTATTAGGAATAAAACCACAAACATATATGAAAACTGAAATTGAAAGGATGAGACTTTTTTTACCAAAAGAAGATACCACATCTTTCTAAAACTGTTATAACCAAATGAATAAGAAAGTGGTAAAAAAACTTGTTAAAAACAGTTTAAAAGGTGATGATTTTTGACAATATGACACCACAAAATCAACCATAGTGATAAAACCTTGGCTCCTTATACCACTTGTAGGATCATTAGTATGGTTGATATGGTGATTCGGGAGGTTGGGGAAGATGGAAGAACACCATCTTCATTGTTAGAGAGAGAAAGTAAAGAGAGAAGAGAAATACTATGTGTTTATTAATAATGAAAGGTAAAATACACAAAGAGTCTCACCCATCCATGGAAGTATGGAGGGGTATTTATAGCCTAGCACAACATAACTATTACAATATTACTTAACTAGTCCATGTGTTTCGGCTAAATAAGATAGATAATGTAATCCCGTAAATGTCTTTCCATTGACGTGTTAGGAGAAATCCCAACAGTAGTATGATTGGATCCTTGATGTATCTTACTGCCAGTAGACCTGATATTCTGTTCGTTGTATGCATGTACGCTCGCTACTAGGCTAAACCTACTAAGAAGCACCTTGAAGTGGTTAAACGGGTCTTTCGGTATCTCCAAGTAACCATTAACATGGGTCTTTGGTATCCGAAGGACACCGCCATGTCACGAACAGCCTATGCAGATGCTGACCATGCAGGGTGTCAAGATACTCGTCGAAGTACGTCAGGAGGTGCTCAATTTTTTGGTGATAAATTAGTGAGTTGGTCGTCAAAGAAGCAAATGAGTACTTATATATATATTCTACAAAGGCTGAATACATTGCCATGTCATCATGTTGTGCTCAAGTCTTATGGATGAGATCCCAATTATCTGACTATGGCTTTGTATTCAAAAAAATTCCTCTGTACTGTGACAACAAAAGTGTCATCGCTCTCTGCTGCAACAATGTCCAACACTCGACATCAAAGCACATTGACATTCGACATCACTTCATCAGGGAAAAAGTAGAGAAAGGTGTGGTTGAACTCTACTTTGTAAGGACTGAGTATCAGTTGGCAGACATCTTCACCAAAGATCTTCCAAGAGATCGGTTTCAGTTTATCCTCCCGCGCCTCAGCATGAAAAGCCTGTAGCTGGAAACACTCAAACGTCTTCAGGAAGAGAATGAGGAGTAAAGGATTTTCTTCGCCAATTATTTGTACATATTTTTCAAAAAGAAAAATACAAAAATATAAAACCAACAAAAACCCATAAAAATTTGAAAAATCAAAAAATTCCAAAAATACTGTTTTTCTCAAGACATGTCTTCTGATATAGATAGCATCTACATTCCTAGAAATGTCATTCAATAATGACACGGGGTTTTAGATGAAGTTCGAGCAGAAGTTAATTTTTTTTTCAAAACATGCCTAAAAAAATAGTTTACAGTTACTTCAGACTGTAACCCGCGCATAAAACATGGCTTGCAGTTATTTCAGACTGTAACCCGCTTTTTCAAGAAAGGAAAGTGCTGCGCAAAATTGATTTTTGTAAATATCGAACACTATCCTAAAAAATTTGAGGAAAGCTCGTCGCCAAAAAGACGGTTGTTCCTATACAAATGTTTTTCTTTCTAAGATTCTTTAGAAAAATATTTGTTTTTTTTTAAATGGTGGAAAATGAGTTGTTTGAAAATCAGTCAGACACGGAGTTTTCATAAAATTTGTCACTCAATCAATGACCCGTTTTATGAATAGTTTAAAAGAGCTGAAGTCATTGATTGAGTTGAAAGGAAATGTGTCACTCAATCTCTGCCTCGGGTCATTGATTGAGGGGGAGAGTGTTTCAAATTTATGCCATCTAACGGGCTTATTTAATCATCCTATATTTAACAGAAAAAGGTGTTTGTCAACTTTGAATAGCTAGGATATGATTGTTAGGATTAGATGATTTTCGATGTTGGATTGACTTTGTATGTTCTGATTGAATGATTTTCGATGTTGGATTGACTTTTATTAGTCGATTGCTGTTTGGGTGTTGTCAACCACCATATATCTGTATGTATGTCTATTTGTGTTGACTAACGTATGCAGATAACATGGTTTATGAGAATGTTCCCGCTCCTGCTCCCACAAAATTGGATGATCAGATTTTGCCAATTTATGATTGGGTGCCGATAGGAAAGGGCAACTATATCTTGGGTCGACAAAAGAAGAAAAGGAACTTAATACTTTAGATCTCTATGAATAGTCTACATGATATATACAACTTCAGAGTCTGCATCAACAAATGTTTCTTCCATTCTTACAGCAACAACCGAAACAGCTTCTGCATTTCCACCACCTAACGTTTCTTTGTACAGGACAAGTAGTGTATGTTACAATTTTGTTGTTATGTGTCTATGTCACAAAATCTTTCATACTTATGACACTAACACCCTCCCTCATTGATTGAGGGGGAGCACTAAAATGTTCCATTATCATAATATATTAAATCAGACCACATTTTCCCCCATGTTTCTAAACCTATTTAAATCACTTGAGATCCCAAATCTCAAAGGGTTTGAAATTTTTGATTGGGGGAGATAATGTGATTTAAATTTGAAATCTGATAAAATTTGATCGTTTTGACCCAAAGTGTAGGTTCTCTCTAATATGTGCTAAACTCTTTCGTATATCGATGCACATATTGAGGGGGAGCGAATGGTTACTGTTGGCAATCGTGGAAGTACATCAAAAAGACCGACCTTGCATTTACTTTACTGGAGTTATAAGGATGGCAAGGTTAGGTAATCGTTCCCACGATCCCGCCAGAGCCGAAAGGATCTACCCAGGGACAATCCACTAGATAGTGTAGAAGTCCTTAGGTATGATGAAAAAAGGAGAAAACTGAGAATAAAGGAATAGTGCCGACTGAGATAGAGCTAAGACTGTAACAAACCCAACAAGGTTCTAGTGATGAAATCTCTTTAAGTACTGAAGGGGTTGAAGAATGAAAAAGAAATGAAAAGTGAAAGGGTGAAAAGAAATAGCCCTCCAATAATTCAACCTTAGGGCAGAAACTGGGTTCAATACATATGCTACTGGTGGTTACTAAGGTAATGTCGGTATTGAAGACAAGACATCATGGACCAAGTGATGCACTGCACTAAACTTCCCAGCTACTCAAGTTCTCTTAAAAGGACTTGTTTCATTCCCATGGGGAACCGACATAATCTATCGACTTTCTCTTAGAGATTGTGGATATTGAAAAAGGAGACCCTCTTCCTAGTCTCCACTTAGGAAACCAAAATGCACTATTGAGTCTAGAGCCAAGAGATCATCAATAAATCTCATTAGGACACACAATTCATGAAGACTTGTTGTTTCACACAATGTGGAAAGTGAGAATATATATTGAGAGTCCTATGCGTTATCCTCGTGGTATTTCCAGAACATTCGAGTGATACTTAAAGTATTCACAATGAAGATGGAAATCCTTCTAGAGCCAACATCAAACAAGCTCTTGGTGGGTGACATGTGAGATCCTTCATGGATCAAACTTGTGACAACTGGAAAGAAATGATGGGGCGATTCACTCTTGAATCAACCTTGTTTCAGGAAATGGATTGACGTATTCTTTTGAAAACCTTTCAATGTGCTCTACAATTATTTTTCTAGCACATCGACTGCGCATATTGCAAAACTCTATCTCTTTAGCAATACACGATTGTTTTTCGAATCAATTTCTTATCAATCAGTGAATCTCAATTCGCTGGTTCACTCACTCCGTGTTGTCTACTTTTAGACGCTCCGGTTTGAGAACGACTAGATCAAGCTGCGAAACCCTGTCAAGGAGATTCTTAGGAATTCTACCTGATCACAGGCAGTATTTATACTGATCAACGGGGAACCATGGTTCTTGTAAACCTATTCAACCAAAGTGAACAAAGACACTTTTGTGTGTTTTATTGCTAATTGTTATTTGCAGGAACATCTGACGGTTGCAGCTGATCGAAATTGAGAAGTCAATCCATAACCACATGCTCACACCTCACTCTCACGTTTAAAGAAATCATGATAATCTAAAGACCTAAAGCAATGCTTCTACAACTCTGATGCAAAATATCATGATCCAACAAAGTGTGAGCATGTCGGTCCAGAAGTCACAATATCACATGGAGGCGATACAACAAAGGATGATTCAGAGATTTAATGTGGCTGATGATCTCAAAGAAAGATCACCAAGTCATGGAACATTCAAAGACCTCCACTAGAAGTACAAAGTATGCGGACTTTGAAGAATCAAAGACTACGAGGTACAGATCTAAAATGTATAATAGAATGCTAGAATTCAAAATGTATTATCTATATGTGAATGAGGTGACCTCCCTTAGGGGGAGATTTTTAGGATTTAGTAAATCCGTAATTTAAAGACTCGGTCACCTCGAGTATATGTTAGCATTAGAAAGCTCGTAGTCTTAAACGTTTAGTTCTTTAAAGTAGTTAGTTAAGTAACACCGTGGAGGACGAACGGGTCTTTACCCACTGTATACCTGATACAAAGCCCGTAGGTGGCGTATTTTGTAAAAACTATATATAACCTCTACCTCCCAAGGTAGAGGGTGGAGCTTCATAATATTACTTACACTTTCTCTCACTAGAAGTTCCCATCCTTTCACTTTCTCTCTCTAAAATCTTCATCTCATTGGATCCATATCATTTGTGAATTTGTGTGTTTATGATATCCATTCTCTTACAACTACTTTACAATAATGACAGTTTTAGTACCTGCGTATGTGGCTTACAATATAACTAATGTAATCCCGTAAATGTTGTTCCATTTACTTGTAAAGAGCGATCCCAACAATAAACCTAAATTTTTTGTGTTTGTTAATTGTACTCCCAGTTTGAATATGGAGTAGTCTCAATATGTTTGTTTAGGCATTTCTAGCAATATGATATGAATCGGTTATTTAGATATAGGCTGTCGATTTTATGACTTACATACTTGATATGGTTGTACTTGGATTATTGGTTATTTGTTGGTGTATCTTTGTAACATAAATAGGTTGAAAATTTCTATTACCTTGATGCATTTCATGTTGTCTGTCTATAACAACCCGATATTGTCCTTGTGAGAATTGGTAAATAAAACTATAAACAACCTAAAGTAAAATCCGGTTTAAGACTTAGTCCAATGTCTAACGACTTGATCAGGAGAAGTATGCTTGCTGAATTATCGACCAAAAAACAAACTTAATGCGATTGATATGTTTTAGAATCAAAGGCCGAGAGGGTTTCTATGCATATTGGGTGGATATATTTGTTTTTGTGACTATTGGTATGTGTGAAAATACATACCTTTTCTTGATCAAAACAGACTCAAAATAACCGAAAACGAGCCGTTAATGCCTAATATTTGCGTGTTTCTTGAGTTTATGCATGTGCAGGTATGGATATGACAAAAGAAAGACAAAACCGAAGAAAACCGAGCACGAGAATGAAAAGAGAGGAAAAGCCGATGCCGGGATTCTGTTTATGGATTTTATAGACTTTGATCCTCAAAAGATCAATTTACGGAGTTCTGATCATTATTAGAGAGTTTTCACATTATCACTTTCACTTTCCCATATTTACACAATTCACCCTCAACTTTCCCTAAACTACACTTTTTACCCTCTATTTACCCAAATTACTAATTTACCCCTCTACTTTCCCACATTTACCCTTTACACCCTTGTGCCCCTCATAATACCAAATTACCAAAATCACCTTACCCTTTCATAATTTATACCATTTACCCTTGGAATTTACAAATTAACATTCATGGTCTTTATGTTTTATACGGATACAAATATAATGTCCAAATCCATTATCCAAATAATACTACCATAAGCCCATTTTTTCTAAAAGCCTACCCATCCAAAACCATTTATCCCATTTTCTCTTATAATAACCCGGTCAACCAGTCAACTCCCAATATTACCCCTTTTTCTACTTTGTGACCCCTTCCTTTCCTAAATAACCCTATCCAATTTCCCATTTGAACCTTCCACACCCCAGTCAACATGGTCAAACAAAATAATAAACTTCCCTGGTAAAAATTAGTCTTCCCCGCCATAAAAACACCCAGTTACTGTTCATCTTTCACTCCCACCTTTTACCCTGCAATCCCAGGTTTTTACCCACAACTTATAGTACTTCTAGAAACTTCTGACAACGTGTCAGAGGGTGTGACACAAGGGGATTGCCAGCTTGGGAGAATGGAGGATTCCTATTGGTGCAAACACATCATTCAAATGATCTGACGGTTGTGGAATGATTTGATGACACAAGAATAGATCAATGGCAGAGATTTGAGACCCATAAGCTTCCCCAAGCCCTAATGAAGCCTGGCATCAGCTATATAAAGACCCCTTTTCACCACAGATTATTGGTCCAATTTTCATTGTCTTAGAAAGTTGTTACGACTTTTATTTGTCAATTTGTACTGTTTTCATTAGTTTTCAGTAAGTAGAAGTAATGTACATTCCAGTTTCTACTATCTACCTTATTAATGAAATTTACTTTTTAATTACTTTGTTAATCTGTTTTAAATATTTTGCTACTGTTTTATTAGTTGATCCATCTTAAATTTAAGCTCACACAAGCTTATCCAAGCTTATGTGAGCTCAGCAAAGCTTTAATTAGTTCTTAAATTCAAGTTTTCAAAAAAGTCAAACAAAGTCAACTTTAAAGTCAAATCAATTTTTGAGTAATTTCTGATTTCAATGTGTTAAGTTGTTGAGTTAAAGGTTGTTTTAATCATTTCAAGTCAGTTTTAGTCAAAATTCATCTAGTTCTTAAAGTTAATTTGTATTTTGTTCATTTGAAGGTGTGTTTGGATCTGTCAAAGTCTTAGTGTTAAATTGGTTTTAGTTAGTCAAATCTGAGTTCATTTAGTTTATAAACTGTTTTTAAAAGCTTTGTAAATCAAGTTTTCAATCACTCAAGTCTCAAATGTGTTTTCAAGTTATTATTCAAATATGTCAAAACATCTGATTATGTCCCAACCCTTGTTGTTCCTCTGCTCATTTCATGGTTCAAATCAGGTTCAAATCCAGTTTAGTTTGCTTTTTATTGCTGTTATGATAGTCAAATTCATCTGCTGTTAGTTTATTTGGTTTGTAGAGTTGCTTAGATTGCTTAGTTTTGATCTCAAATTCACCATTTCTTCCCTAGTATATGCTGCTGCAACCCCTTATCTGTCCCAATCTGCTTATTTCTTACCAGTTTATCAGCTAATTCTCTTGATGTTCTTGCCTAATTTCTGTTTCTATTAGTAGTCCCTAGTCTAGTGTTATCTGTTTTGCCTTCTTATGCTTTTTAGTGCTTAATACAGTAACTTATTTAGCCTGCAAATAGTTCCCATTCCTACCCCTACAGCTGCTGTCACAGTAGGTGATTAAGTAGTGCTTATTTTATTAAATTTTAGCTTACTTTGATCTTTTAAGTTAGTCTTGCTTAGTGTAGTTATAATTTGTTCAAGTTACTTTGTTTGTCTTTAGCTTATCATAGGTTTCTCTAGTTTCCTTTAGCCTTAGGTTTATTAGATCCTTTTAGGATGTTTGGATTTGCTTATTTTTTCTGAATCTGCCCTTAATTCCACCTTTTCTGCTTATTTTTTTGGTTTTTAGATTAGTTAGTTTTATAAAAAATTTCATTACTTATCTCATTTGTTAGTTTGTTTTAGAAAAAATTGCAAAATAAAAAAAATTGCAAAATGTGATAGAGCACAGAGCTCTTGGGTCTTGTGTCTTGTCTCTATACTACCACTTTGCCCTTGGGTCTTGTCTCGTTCACTTTTGCACAATTTAATCATATATAGGTAATTTTCATTTTAAGCTTATTTTGGTTCTTAGCTTATTAACAACTTTTTACAAACTGCTTTTCATGTGATTAGATTTTTCTTAGGATTAGAATTAGATATAGTATTTTCCATAAATTTTTCATATTTTTCCAAATAGTTTTAATATTTTTAATAATTAGTTTTTGCGTTTTTAGTTTTTAATTCATAATAATTATTTAAAAAGTCAAAAAAATATTCCGCTTTTTCCTAAAATTTTATTTTGTCTTTTAGTACTTAGTAAAATTAGATTTACATTCCTAGGGTTTAAATTGCATAATTTGGTTTTAATTCGCGTTTTCAAAATTTCCCGTAGTTGCGTTTTTAGGTTTAAATTGTGTTTTAGGTTATAATCGTTCCGTTTTATTGTTTTTCATTCCTATTGAGTTAATTTTAGTTTATGTTTCATTATCGTAGTGTAGAATCCCTATTATTTGCCCTTTTTCCCCATTCGAAATCACGTGAACGCGACGAGAGTTACATACTCCATTCATCCTTCGTTGGGAGAACGACCCAGGAAATACATTGTCTTTGTATTTCTTCGGAAAATTTCTATACTACGAATCGAACTATCAAAATGGCGCTGCTGCCGGGGAAGGCATGAAGTGAGTTTTGATTCTCGTTCGACGATTCGCGTGTTTTTGAAGATCCTTCCCCGAGAAGTTACCGTTTATTTTTTGTAAATATTCTCTTTAATAAAAACCTAAAAAAATCTAAACAACCAAAACACTTTTCCTAAAGTGTTTAAAACACAAAAAAAAATTAAAAAATAACAAAAAAATTCGAAACGTCAATTGTTACGTCTGCTCACCTTTAAAGTACAACCTATACACGGGGTTTAAGGAGGTCTTGAAATTAAATTGCAGACCGAAGAGAGATCCACTCTTCTCTCCCGCCATGCTGCGAGTATTTTAGAGAGCTACCGAGCACCGGTTGACAGGACGGTTACCAAAAATATTGTTTTTCCAAGTTTTCTTATATATAAAAACCCAAAAATATTTTCCTTTTCAAAATTTGTTTTCCTTTTATGTTTTCTATCTTTAAAAATAATTCTTCTCTCTTTACCCTCTAATTGTTTAATTCTTCACAATGCTCGATTTTTCACCATTCGATTCCCATGATCCTCGGACCATGGAGGATTTTTATCGTCCATCACTTATCGGTCGAGGAGGACCGATCGCTCCGATATCCGTTCCGGGAGCTAATTTTAGATTGAAAAATCATATGGTTCGTCTTTTTCGACAACATTGCCAATTCCATGGATTTCGCGACGAAAATGCAAACGAACACTTGAACAAGTTCTTGTCTATCACTCAAATCATGAAGCAAAAAGGCGTTTCTCAAGATAACATCCGATTGAATCTCTTCCCATTCTCTTTAACCCACGAATCCGAAACTTGGTTTTATACCCTTAGTTCTTGTCTATCACTCAAATCATGAAGCAAAAAGGCGTTTCTCAAGATAACATCCGATTGAATCTCTTCCCATTCTCTTTAACCCACAAAGCCGAAACTTGGTTTTATACCCTTGAAAAACATTCAATTCATACTTGGGAAGAGATGTGTCACAAGTTTCTTTTAAAATACTTTCCATATTCGAAAACGATGCAGCTGAGGAAAGAAATTCTTAATTTCCAGCAATTACCAAAGGAATCCATATATGAAGCTTGGGAAAGATTCAAATCGTTATTGCAGAAATGTCCCGATCATAGAATTTTGCTTCTTGATCAAATCTTAACCTTTTATCATGGTATCACTACGATTGATCGAGACAAAATCATGTTGGCAGCTAGTGGAAATCTCATGCGGAAGACTCCTCAAGAAGCTTATGATTTGATCAAGAATTTGACACAACATCATTATCAGTGGGATGTTGAAGTTCCTTACGATTCTACCACTATGTTGAGTGATCATTATTCTAAGAAAATTTCCGTTATGAGTGCACAAATTGACGTCTTTGGCACGCAAAAAAGCTATATCAGTCACCATTATCAACAAAGACCGAGTTATTCATCCACCTTTTACTATTCAGATTCTGACGAGAGTGATGATGTTGAACCGTTTGAAGAAGAGAACTTAAAGATCGATGACATTTATGATGATTCTTCGAGTGGCAATCCCACTCCCATTTTCGATCCTATCATTTCCGACTCTTCCCCTTCACTCACGCCGGTTGAGAGAAGTAACGTCGTTTTGGAAAAGGTCGATAATCCAATTTCACCGAAAATTGTTGAAACCAATTGCGATCCGAGGGGAGATGTTCCTTTATTAGAAAAGATGTTATACGATGAACCGTCACCTTTTCTCCCCCCGAAGGAAGATAACGTTGAAGAAATTGTTGAATTTAAGCCGTCAGATCCTCCGGAGCTCGAGCTCAAGGATTCTATTCCTGAATTTGAGAGCTTTATATTTGATACGGCAGAGGAGAGTAGTGGCAATCCCACTTTTCATCCCGATCTTTCTCTTACGACTTAGGAGTCGTTTATCTTTGATATCGATCATACGGAAGAGACGAGTCGTGGCAGTACCACTTCTCATGCTTATTTCTCTCTTCCCGAGTATGATTCATTTTGTTTTGAGGAGTTCTCTGGTGAACTCTCTCTTTTGAGGAAGCTTTGCTACTTTTCATAGCTTTAGTAGAAAGAGGTTGGAATCCTTGGTTTTAGAAGCGTGAGTTAATGACATTGCGTGAGGACACGACAATACGTTAGTTTGGGGGATTTTGGTATGTGTGAAAATACATACCTTTTCTTGATCAAAACAGACCCAAAATAACCGGAAACGAGCCGTTAATGCCTAATATTTGCGTGTTTCTTGAGTTTATGCATGTGCAGGTACAGATATGACAAAATAGACAAAAGAAAGACAAAACCGAAGAAAACCGAGCACGAGAATGAAAAGAGTGCAAAAGCCGATGCCGGGATGCTATTTTATGGGTTTTATAGACTTTGATGCTCAAAAGATCAATTTACGGAGTTCTGATCATTATTGGGGAGTTTTCACATTATCACTTTTACTTTCCCATATTTACACAATTCACCCTCAACTTTCCCTGAATTACACTTTTTACCCTCCATTTACCCAAATTACCAATTTACCCCTCAACTTTCCCACTATTACCCTTTACACCCTTGTACCCCTCATAATACCAAATTACCAAAATCACCTTACCCTTTCATAATTAATACTCCCTCCGTCTCATATTGACTGTACACTTTGAATTTTCTAGGTCTTTCATTTCTAACTTAGAGCTTATATATTTTTAATTGTGTTATATAATACTTGATGCAAAATATATAATAGATTGAGTTTTAAATGTATTTTTTATTGGTATAATTTTTATTAAAGATTATATAACACAAATTAAAATATTTAAGGTCAAAGTTAAGAAAAAAAGACTTAAAAAGTCAAAACAGGACAATTAATATGGGATGGAGATAGTACCAATTACCCTTGAAATTTACAAATTAACATTCATGGTCTTTATGTTTTATACGGATACAAATATAATGTCCAAATCCATTATCCAAATAATCCTGCCAATCCAAAACCAGTTATCGCATTTTCCCTTATAATAACCCGGTCAACCAGTCAACTCCCAATATTACCCCTTTTTCTACTTTGTGACCCCTTCCTTTCCTAAATGACCCTAGCCAATTTCCCATTTGAACCTTCCACACCCCAGTCAACATGGTCAAACGAAATAATAAACTTTCCTGGTAAAAATTAGTCTTCCCCGCCATAAAAACACCCAGTTACTGTTCATCTTTCACTCCCACTGTCACACCTAAAAAATGGCGCAGCGGAATGACATTTACGGAGTATGACTTCATAACCAAGAACACAAGGTGTCAAAATAGAGAAATACTAAATGCATTCATCACAACACAAGTCAAAGTTACAATGATCCATAATACGGTGGATACAAGTCTTACTACATAGGTTCACAATAATTAAGTCTTAAGGGGCATTTCCAAATGCACAACTCCACGGGAACACAGCCCGGTAGAGTCTTGTCTTATGTCTACTAGGCCAGGCAAATACTCAACCTTCTATGCAACTTCATTCTTAACACCTGAAAATGGATACTCGAAAACGTCAACATAAAGTTGGTGAGCTCGTAGGTTTAAGAGTTAAACCACAAAGCTGTGCATAGTAGTGTAGGACAATAGTGAGCAAGATATGCGAATATGAAACATAGTGCTAGCGACAACTGAACCTACCAATAATGTTACACACATGTTACCAATAGTGGGGAGCTACCCCAGATAGTACTATCAACTTGTTTCGGCTCCCAACGGAGTTAAACAGTTGCGCATACATGAAACACAATTTATCATCACAAGTAAGTCACATATTACAATCAAACACACATATTGTCCAAAAACATGTAAACAGTTTAGCACAACATAAAAACAGTTAAAACATCATTTGAGTACCATTTCCCCCCAAGGAAAACATTATGAAAAAGGGGCTACGAGAACTCACCTCAGTAAATCAGCAGTCTAAAGCAGTAGTCAAGTAGGACTAGTGGATGGCACCGACACGCGACCTAGATTAGTATGGCAAGTTTAGTTTACAGACTTATGTTTAAGACTCGATGAAGTTTAAATAACTTTAAAAGTTTTTAAGTGTTTGTGTTGTTGTTGTTGCTTGTGTGGCAGCATTTAAGTTGAAATAGTTTTTTAAGTGTTTATAAGTATTGGCTCTTGGAAATGCTTAAGTTTACTGGTACCAATCATAAAAAGTATCAAAACGAACAAGTCTTTGGTTCGTTAGTAACCAAAAGACGATGTACGAAAAGTAATCTCATATAAATACTAGACTTTGGGATTTAAGGATGTCATTTATAAGTATATATAATCAAATATTTGTTGATGATAGAAATATTTAAGAATTGCCTTTTAAGTAGTGATTGTATTAAAAGAGTTTATATTAAAAATACACTTATTATTGTCGGGTTTTTAGAAAATCGGGCATGACCCGTTCATATATAGTTGTTTCAAAAAAAATAATCAATTGGTACAATTTCACACTTACAATTTCACACTTAGTATTCTTAAAATGAGTTTTAAAAGTTATTTTAGGTCTTAATATACTACATTATGCATTAGCTCAAAAGTAATGCGGCTTTTATAATTTTATTAGTTTGACTTTTATTTTAAACTTAAAATTTTAAATGATGAGGAATAATTAGTTTTCGATTATAAGTTACATTATAGAAATTTGTTTATAAAATGTGTCACGTAGCTTTAAAATGTCGAGAAATTTAGTCGAGATTGAATAAATCAAAATAAGCCGGAATCAAATAAATAATTTTGACACTAGTTGGGCTCCGTGTGAGCTGTCGTCCCAACCCCATTCTTGGCCCACATATACCCTTCGACACACTTAACATAAAATAACCCAATTCACAATTACAACCCATTTTATTTTAACTCTTAAACAAACCACAAGTTTCCATAAGCTTTTAAATCAAGATTTTAAACAATTTGTTTTGTTTACACACATAAGTAATCCGTCGCACCCTTCCTGTTGTACCAAAAGTGTTTCTCAGCTGGGCTTGGTTGTATTTCAACCCAACAGCCACCCTTGGCCTAAAGGTCCCTTCGCCCTAACACAATCTAACTAGTCTAACACAACACTTTTTAAATTTATTAACTATTTGGCCACAAGGTTAACAAGCTGAGTTCATGAGTTTTAAAAAAATAATTATTTAGCAGTCCTTACTGTTGGGGTCAACCTACAGTTCTTTTTTTGACAAAACAAAACACCATTTTTTTTGTTATGTTAAACAACTCATTTTCATCCAAGGAATATTGACAGTTTGACACCACCAAAATCCAAAATCCAAATAAACCATCTTATTGATGATTTGCAACAAAAAAAACAAAACCAACGTTACCCACTGTTGAAACAGTGGGTCGACTCACAAAAGAAATGACCTAGAAAAATGGGTCTCGACTCATCATGATTTGATAGAATCAAATCTGAATCTCGAACTAAGATCATGCCGCAAACTCAACTCAAATCCAATAAGATAACTATTAAACTAAAACCAAATTAAGCATATTTCTCAAATTTGAGCCACACTTTAACATTTAGTTTTCTTTTGTTCAATTTGTTTATAATTCATTAGTCGCCACACAAGACTTCAACAACAACAAAACCAGCCATACATATTCACAAACAATTTATGGGCCGATCGATATAAAAAAATCAACACAAGTTACAATCTTGTATAAAACAACAAGTTTATCAATACGATAGTTTTAGTAACAGGTAAATTTCAAAATATGAGATCAAGGAATCCTTACTATGGTGTAGGTGGGTATCGATTACACGAGAAAATCAAGAAGAAAAGAAATTAAACCAAGGTCTTCTAATCCAAGTAAAACCCAAAACAAATCAAAGCTTGATCCCAAGATACCAAAGTGACAATTGTGAGTGTAAAATTGATAGAAGTAATGTGTGTGTGAAATCCTTGTGGTTCGCCAGCCATAAGAGGAAAAAGAAGTAGATAATCTTGACCAACCTTTCTTGGTTTGAACCTTGTGATAGCCAAGTTTAATCTCACATCATTTTCACCTTTTGAAAAGATTAATCCGTGATTCTTGGTCTTGGGAAGATGGTTATATGGAAATGGTAATAAAGAAAGAAGAAAGAAGAAAGCTGAAAAGATAGAATGAAGAGAAAAAAAAGCAAGATTATAGGGGTGTGTGGGTGGGGCGGCGGTAGGTATTTTAGGTGTAGGTAAGATTTTTGTTCTATTATTATTAGGTACTATTAATAAGTGTATTAAGTGTACTTCGTGTCCCGTTAAGTTTAGGTGCAAACGTGATACCCTGGTTTGGCCAAAATGTGGAAAATATATTGTCGGGAACGTTTTTATAAAACTGATAGAAACAATTATTGAATTCAAGCCGTTACTAATGTAGTGTCGGTACGCGTGCGGGCTCTTTCTCTTTTATTTGTGCAGTTTCGTTAAAGGTTATGCATAAAAGTGAATATGTAACTTAAAAATAAATTACTTTGAGTTTTAAGGTTGAGTAAGGACCTGTAAAATTGCGGGTTGTTATAGTCTACCCCCGTTAAGAGAATTTCTTCCATGAAATTCAGCTAGTACTACTCATGGGATGTATTTCAAAAAGGTGCGGGTACTTAAGTCTCATCTGATCCTCTCGTTCCCAGGTAAACTCAGGTCCTCGCTTAGAATTCCATCGAACCTTGACGATAGGAATCTTTCTACGTTTCAACTTTTTGATCTCACGTTCCATGATTTCTAGTGGTTCTTCTACAAAGTGCAACTTAGGGTCTATTTGAATTTCTTCCAAAGGTATGTGTAAGGTCTGATCAGCAAGACACTTCTTGAGATTTGACACGTGAAACGTGTCATGAACGCTACTTAGCTCTAGAGGTAGTCTTAGTCGGTAAGCTACCGGACCGGTTCTCTCAGTGATCTCAAATGGTCCCACATATATGGGTGCTAAATTACCTTTCTTACCAAAACGCATTACACCTTTCCAAGGTGACACTTTAAGTAACACATGATCGCCAACGCAAAACCCTAGGGGTCTTCGTCGGTTGTCGGCATAGCTCTTTTGACGGTCACGTGCAGCCTTGAGTCTATCCTTGATTTGGATTACCTTCTCAGTGGTTTCTAGTACTATCTCAGGTCCAATCATTTGACTTTCACCGGCTTCTGCCCATGCAATGGGCGAACGACACTTTCGTCCGTACAGTGATTTGAATGGTGCCATATCTATGCTAGAATGGTAACTGTTGTTATAAGAGACCTCGACCAATGGAAGATGAGTATCCCAATTTCTGTCGAAATTGATGGCACACGCCCTAAGCATGTCTTCTAAGGTTTGTATAGTACGCTCACTTTGACCATCAGTCTGCGGATGGTAGGCTGTACTCATGTCCAATCGTGTTCCCATTGACTTCTGCAATGCTCGCCAAAAGTTTGACGTGAAACGGCTATCACGATCTGATATTATCGATATCGGCACGCCATGTCTTGCCACTATCTCATTGATGTACAGTCTTGCCAATTTCTCTATCTTATAATCCTCTCGGATGGGTAAGAAATGAGCAGACTTAGTCAATCTGTCTACAATAACCCAGATTGAATCGTGTCCGCTACTGGTTCTTGGCAACTTCGTGATGAAGTCCATGGTTATCCTTTCCCACTTCCATTCGGGAATCTCCGGTTGTTGTAACATACCAGATGGTTTCTGATGTTCAGCCTTTACCTTTGAGCAAGTCAGGCATTTACTAACGTAGACAGCTATGTCTTTCTTCATCCCAGGCCACCAATACAACTCTCTAAGGTCGTAATACATTTTATTTGCTCTTGGGTGGACGGAGTATCTCGATTTATGTGCTTCGTCCATGACTAGGGTTCTTACGTCACCACTTAACGGTACCCAAATTCGGTCTACAAAGTACAGTCCACCGTCATACTTTTTCTCCAATTGGCTATCTAAACCTCGCAGTTTCTCTGTGGGTGCATCCATATCCTTAGATGCTTCTCTCTGAGCCGCTAGTATCTTGCCCTTGATACCCGACTGTATGGTTATACTCATGGCTTTTACCTTCCTTGGCTTGAGTCTCTCCTTCCTACTCAAAGCGTCAGCTACCACGTTCGCCTTACCTGGGTGGTAGCGAATCTCGCAGTCATAATCACTGAAGAGCTCTATCCATCTCCTTTGGCGCATATTCAACTCTTTTTGATCGAAGATATGTTGGAGGCTCTTGTGATCAGTATAGATAATACTTTTCGTCCCGTACAAGTAATGTCTCCATATTTTCAGAGCGAAGACTACAACACCTAGCTCAAGATCCTGGGTGCTATAGTTTTTCTCGTGAATCTTCAGCTGTCGGGATGCATAGGCAATCACTTTGCCTCTTTGCATTAACACGCACCCAAGACCTTGACATGATGCGTCACAGTATACTACAAAATCTTCTGGTCCATCGGGGAGGGCCAGAATTGGAGCATTACACAAATTGTTCTTCAAGGTTTGAAAGGCTTCTTCTTGTTCTTCACCCCATTTATACTTCTTATTCTTTTGAGTCAGCAAGGTAAGAGGTTTGGCAATCTTGGAGAAGTTCGCGATGAATCGTCGATAATATCCTGCCAGTCCTAAGAATGAGCGGACTTCTGTTGGGGACTTAGGGGCTTCCCAATTCTTCATTGCTTCGATCTTGCTGGGATCCACATGAATGCCATCTTTGTTAACCACATGTCCAAGGAATTGGACTTCTTGTAGCCAGAATTCGCATTTCGAGAATTTGGCATACAATTTCTCCTTCTTGAGTAGCTCTAGGATTAACTTTAGATGCATTTCATGTTCCTCTTTCGTCTTGGAATAGATCAAAATGTCATCAATGAATACGATAACAAATTTGTTGAGGTATGGCATGCATACTCGGTTCATCAAGTCCATGAAAACCGCAGGCACATTTGTCAGTCCAAAAGGCATAACCGTAAACTCGAAATGACCATATCGAGTTCTAAACGCGGTTTTTGGGATGTCGTCTTCATGTACTCGTAACTGATGGTAGCCGGAACGAAGATCTATCTTGGAGAAGTATCGTGATCCTTGAAGTTGATTAAACAAGTCATCGATTCTTGGGAGAGGGTAACGGTTCTTAATAGTTTGTTTGTTCAATTCTCGGTAGTCAATGCACATTCTAAACGAACCATCCTTCTTCTTGACAAACAATATTGGTGCTCCCCATGGCGAAGAACTAGGTCGAATGAAACCTTTGTCTTGGAGTTCCTTGAATTGATTAGACAACTCCTCCATTTCAGTGGGTGCCAAGCGATAGGGAGACTTTGCAACTGGCATTGCTCCAGGAATTAGGTCTATCCGAAATTCAACTTCTCGTGAAGGGGGTAATCCGGGTAGGTCGTCGAGAAATACTTCTGGGAAATTTTGAACGACCGGGATATCTTCTAGTTTCCGCACGTCTACTTTCATGCTCGTGAGGTGCTTCACTTTTTATTCAAGTGTCTCTCCATGGACCTTAAGAAACTCACCGTTTGGTAGTGGTATTCGGACCATCTTCTCATGACACACTATTTCAGCCTTATGCTTAGACAACCAGTCCATTCCCACAATCACGTCGAAGCTTGTTAGGATTTAGTAAATCCAGTTATTAAAGAGTCGGTCACCTCAAGTATATGTAATCGTTAGAAAGCTCGTAGTCGTAGTTATTATAAGTTAAGTAGTATTTAGTTATGTAACACCGTGGAGGACGGACGGGTCTTTACCCACTGTATGCCTGATCCACAGCCCGTAGGTGGCGATTTATGTAAGACTATAAATACTCTCTACCTCCCAAGGTTGAGAGTTGGAGCTCATAATAATACTTTCATTTTCTCTCACTAAGTTCCCAAACCTCTAACTCTTTCTCTCTCTAAAACCTAATATTAAACGCCTACTTGTCATTATGATATGATGTGTTTGTGAAATCCAATATGTTTCAATTGGTATCAAGAGCCATGGTTTGATCATCTCTCTCACATATCCTTGGATTTCTAGTGGTTTTAGATGGTTTTTGAGTTTGAAAAAGTTTAGTGGTTTTTGCATCATTTGGATCATTTCTTGTGTTAAAGTTTGAATTTTGGGTGTAATTTTGTGTTTAGAATCATTGTAAGTGCTTGGGTTTTGATTTGGAAAGCTTGAATTACTGTGGTTGGGCTTGTTTTGGATTGAAAAGTGTGTTTTTGAAGTTTTTCTTGCTAGCGACTTGACTCTCGTAGTGTTTTTCTTCGTAGCGACTTGCTTCAGTAATTGTTAGCGAGTTGTAGTGTTAATTGTTAGCGACTTGAGCCTAGCGACTTGTCTATTGAGACAAGCCGACAAACAGTACAAGTTAGTGGATTCTCCACTACGGCTAGCGACTTGGTTAGGTTAGCGACTTGCTTTCATTTTTGTTAGCGACTTGTACTTTGTATTCTCAGCGACTTGATATTAGCGACTTAGATCTTAGCGAGTTGTTCTTTAGCAACTTGACTGTTTAGCGATTTGGTATTATAGCGACTTGTGTCCAGTGACTTGGGTCTTAGCGACTTGGGCTTAGCGAGTTGATTCATAGCAACTTGAAGTCTAGCGAGTTGCTACTTAGCGACTTGGTGCTTAGCGACTTGGTTCAAGGATTCTTAGCGACTTGGTTGATCTTTTGTTTGTAATACGGTTTTCTCTTGATTTAGTAAAATCCCGTGAAAGAATCTATTTCCCGGTTTAATCATTGAGTTATAAAATCCCGTGAAATCTGTAAACATGTCTACCAACATGCCTACAATCATTTCTACTGTAGCTGAGGACGTTCAAGCAGCTGGTTCAGATACTCATCCACCCATGCTTGACAGAACTGACTACGACTCTTGGGCACAACGAATCAGATTGTACTGTCTTGGTAAGGAAAATGGAGTTAACATTCTCAAGTCAATTGATGAAGGACCGTATCAGGTTGAGACAACCAGAGACATACTTGACACTGCTGCAGATGGCTCAGTAATATTAGGACTGGACAGACCTAAAATGTATGATGAACTGACTGATAAGGAGAAGAAGAGATACGATTCAGACATCAGGGCTTCTAACATCATACTTCAGGGTTTACCTAAGGACATTTACAAGCTGATCAATCACAACACTGAAGCTAAGGCAGTTTGGGACAATGTCAAGATGCTACTCTCGGGTTCTGAACTAACCAAGGAAGACAGAGAATCTCAACTATATGATGAATTTGAGCACTTTAAGATGAAGCCAGAAGAAAGTGTCTATGAGTATTACGTGAGATTCCACAAGCTTGTGAATGATATGAGGAATATCAAAATGACCATGCAAAATATTCAGCTGAATTCAAAGTTTGTGAACAACATGAATCCCAAATGGCATAAGTTTGTCACCTCTGTGAAGCTAACCAAAGGATTGAAGAACACCAACTATGAGCAACTTTATGCATTCCTTCTTCAGAATGAGAGACATGCTATGTTTGAAAGAATGATTCTTCAACAGTTCAAAACTAAACAGGGTGAAACAAGTTCATCAAATGATTCAACAGCCTTTTACACCAATGTTGGAATTACTACCAAAGTTTCTCAAGTCATACCCATGGGTAATGGTAATTACAAGATCATCCCTGATCCAGCATATAAGCCTTCTGACCCAAACACATTTATGGAAAACTTCATCAATCAACTGTCTCTCATGGTTAGTCAAAACATGAACTCTCTCCCACACACCAACAATAACCTCAGAACAGCATCCAATCCACATAATCAAGCTACTGTCAGAGATGGGAAGGTTATGGTGCAACCAGTTCAAGAAAGGCAGTATGAACAGGGAAGAGGTGGAGTTGGTAGAGGATATGTGGCAAATCAGAATCGTGGAAGGAATCCAAATCAAGGACAAGCAAAGCCAATTAAGTGCTACAACTGTGGTGGTGATGGTCACATAGCAAGGAACTGCACTTCTCCAAAACGCCCTCAAAATGTAGAGTATTCAGAGACAAGATGTTACTTGTGCAAGCTCAGGATAATTGAGCTGTGTTGGATGAAGAGGAGCTGTTGTTTCTTGTTGAGGGCAATGCCAAGACATATGATGCAGATGTGGATGAGCAGCCAATTCAGGAGATAGGTCATAATCATCAGAATGCCTTTTAAGTTGCCGACTGTGATGCATACGACTCTGACGTTGATGATGAACCTACTGCACAAACAATCTTCATGGCTAGCATCTCACCTATGGTCTCTCCAAAGGTCCCCTCACCACAGCAAGCTGGTCTATCCAAAGACTCGATCATTTCAGAGGTATTAAAACTATATGATGAAGTTGATGAGCAAAAGATGCATAATAAAGTACAATCTCTTAAAACTTATGAATCAGATATTGATGATGAGGGTAATAGCAATATTGTCCCATATGATCAATATGTGAAGCAAAGTGAAAGTGAGATTGTGCAAAGTAATGCAACTTTCGCAGTCAATGATGACTATGTTTTTGATGAATACACTGCATGTACCCCTGATGATTCTGTTATCTCTGAGCTGAATGCCTATAAAGAACAAGTTGCTATTTATGAACAACGTGCTAAGTTTGAGTTAACCACCCGTGAGCAGGAAATGGATGACCAAATGCGTACAATTATTAGAAAAAGTAATTTTAGAGAAGAAGTCTTAAAACAAGAGTTAAACTCCTTACAAGAAAAGCTTTCTAAAACTGCTAAGAAAAAACAAGAACTTCAAGAAAATGTTAAAATGCTTAAGCAAGAATTCAATGCTAAGGAATCAAAAATTTTGAATGATTTTTCCAATTTAAAAACTTTGAAAAACAAGCTTGAAAATAAGTTGTACGTACAAGGGAATATCATTCAGACTGCTCACTTGATCACTAAGCATAGAGTATTAAGCGATAAACATAGCATTTCCCTTGTTGCGGAACCTAATCCTGAGGTTGTTAAAAAGGCTAGAGCTGCTCATAAGGTACTTTATGATGGTAATGAAATCCTTAAGCCTATACAGAAACCTAGTTGCGCTGAGTGCACTGAGGAAGATAAGAAATCAGATGAAGTCACTAGGGAGAAAATGAATAAGAAGCTAGAAGATCTAGAGTGTAAAATGAATAATATAATGATCAAACCCCATGATTACACTAAGAAAAATTGGATATCCTTAAACAAGTTTAAGCCTCAGACTCTATTAACCTGATCTGTGCAAAACCGTCAAGTCTAATCACACAAGCTGGCCACTTGTGAATGGCCAACCGTAACAGACTTAAAACAGCTTAAGCACAAATGCAATGAAGATCAGAGGAATAAAGTGAATTCCCGGGTCGTTTAGTCCCACGGAGACTCAATGGTGTGTAAAACACAAACTCAGATGATGGAGTGATCACTAAGGATAGTGATCTGTAAAGGTTTTGATTAGAAATATTACACTACTGATTGATTGGAATGGAATGGAGTACAGATTAGGAAAGCACAACAATCAGATAAGAGAAACGTAAACGTGAGTTTAAAAACTACGTATACGTACAAAATAAAAAGTGAAAACTAAGAAATAAAAGGCCTAAAAATATAAAAATGACATTTTTGGAATCCTAAAAATAAAAGAAAATTATTAGAAAAAGAAAATTATTCTTAACACTATTTAATTAATTATTATTAATTAAAAACTATTTTAACTATTTAATAAATACTCTAAAATAGAAGAAAATACAAAATAAGGCTAGAAAAATAAACTTATGATTCTGAAAAATCTAAAATACTATAAAACTAATTTTAAAACTGAAAAGATATTTTTTATACTTTTTATGTATTTATTATTAATTTAAAACTATCTAAAACTAATTAAAATGCTAGAAATTACTATTTAAACCAAGAAAATTATGGAAAAATACTTTTTAGGCTTTTTATATTTATCTAAACTTAAGAAAAATAAAAAATTATTTTTTTGGACCTTTTCTTAATTTTTTGTATTAAAAGCTAATTAAAAATGCTTAAAAACTAATTTAAATTAAGAAAAATAGCAAATCAACTTAGAAAAATCTGAAAATTTCAGGAAAACTCTAAAATTATATAAGGAAGCTAGGAAAATTAGAAAAACAAGGGCTTGTGTGGAGGAGTTAGGAACTGAAGTGCCAAGTGCTTAAAAATAAGCACTTGGATAAGCCAAAAGCACACCAAAAGGTACCAAACTGAAATGGAAGCTACAATAAGCTAAAAATGACCAAATGCAAAAATAATAAACAAGCTATAACCTCTGATAAGCTGATTACAACAGATTGATGTTTTGAGACAATAAGCTAAAACAGATTTAAGGGTGTCTACTTTGAACAAGAAAATAAGCACCTAGATAAGCTGAACATGAAAACCAATAACAGGAACCTAAACTAGACCTGGTTGAGAATGTCCAAACCAAATACTAGACCTTGGTGAGCCAAGGTGAGCCCTGCACAAGCTCTGCAAGACCTGCTCAAGCCCTGTGCAGTCAACAGTGCTCTGCACAGGGCACATAAGCCCTCATTGACAAGGCTTATTGAGACTTCTAAAAATTTGATAAAATTCAACTAAAATGACAGTAAGAAAGGGGACCAGCTGAACTATTAAAAGCTACAAGTTTCATTTAGATTGACCCAAGAATGAGCCTACTAAAAATCTGTCTATCTTGACCAAAACTGAGCATTATGCATTTTGACTTTTTAAGCAAATCTGAAAGTTTGACTAATTTGAGCTTTGATTCCAATTTCTCAACTGAATATGATGTTACTAGATAAAATGAAGCTATTTCAAGCTTTGTTTATGAATTTGGAGCACAAAACAAGAACTTGATCTCTAAAAATCCTAACAGTGAAGGTATAAGAACAGGTCAAATGAAATTTTGACTAATGAGCTTATACAGATGCAAATGGAGACAGATGTGGGCTTAAATGAGCTAAACAAGCATGTATCAACAAGACTAGAGCCCTGAACTAACCTACATCACCTATTAAGTTGCAAATCCAAACACTGCTTAAAACATTGAATATGAGATTAAAACTAGACCAACTGTTACATTAACTCTTGCAAACACTTAACTGAATCTAACTATGCTAACTACAACTTAATCAACAGGTTCCAACTATTAATGATCACAGATTCACTACAAGCATAAAATGCAATATTGAAAAAAATTGTAAATGAAAATAGAACTCACAAGGCTCCAACTGGTGTACAAGCTAAAACCAAACCCAAAAACCACTATACTAAACCATCTCTAACCCAAATCCAAGTCCTGCATCACCCAATTTCATCACAATATCCAAATCAATCTCTTCAGTTGACTTTTGTTGACCATGGACTAATATCACTCTAAATGATGCATAAGCTTACAAAAAGCTTTGATAAGCTTAAATTAACTGATTTGAGATCAAACAAAGCCACTTGACAGCTTTGAAACAGGAATTGGAAACTAGCTTTTTCAACAGTGGACATGAAACTTAGAATTTATATAAAAGACTTGAATTTAAACTCAAAAGCACATACAAAGATGTTATCACTTAAATGTGATACATATAAACTAGAATTACAACATTTGAACTTAAATTAAAACATTTATTTAAAAACGACATTAAGAGAAATTAAGAAAACTAACTAACTACTCCTTCAAGCTTCTCTTTTCTTCTTTTTTATACTCCAAGAGCTTCTCACTAGTTTCTGATATGATCCCACCATTTTTCTTAGCCATTGGATGCTTTGACTCAACTCTAGCCGTTTGATCAAAATTTGGCGGGAAAGGTTTATCAACAGGTGGAGGTTGAGTAAAGGGAAAAGGAATGCATTTAATGATTCTTGTTTTTTGTTGATGTGGAGGGGACAAGGAGGGTGATATGCTGAAGTGGAGGTGAGGTTGTGTGGAGTGATTCAGGGGAAGCAGTTGGAGAAGAAGAAAAACGCGGGCAAGTGGTGGTTTGACTGGATGGGTTGACCAGTGTTTAATAATCAAAAGGGGGGGTCAAAATTCAGGGGTCCAAAGTGTTTGACAGGGGTCCATAGTGTTTGTGACAAGGGTCCATAGGTTTAAAGGGTATTAAGTAATAAGGGTTTGTTTTGTAAATTCTGAAAACCAAGGGACCAGTTCTGCCAATTCATCAAAGATGTTTCAGGGGCTGAAATTGACAAGTTCCAAAAGTATAAGGACCAAACTTGACAGCTTCCAATTTCCAAGGACCATTTTTGACATTTTTCAAACTTGAGGGACCAAAGTTGTAATTTTGCAAATTTTAAACTTTGAAGGGTTTGTTTTAACAACTTTTGAATCCCATGGACCTTAAATGACATTTTTCTCTATTTTGATATACCAGGGACTGTTTTTGACAAATTTTGAAACTTGGGGGACTAAAACTGCCAATTTTGCAAATTTGATACGTTTTTCATCTGATTTTGATATTTTTGCATTTAAAACATATAAAACACTGATTTGTGATATTTTTATCATTTTGATGCATTTTTGAGTGTTTTCAGATGATTTTGCAGTTTAGATTGTACAAAAATGATGAGTATTTAGACACTCATCATAACCCCTAAACAAGTGTTCTGGAAAAAGGATATGGATATGCAAAAAGCTGAAAATCTTGTTGAAAAGAATCCCCCTAGTAGGAAATTGCCTCAAGCAACTGTGTATCCTCCTAATACTCCAATGCATTTGGTTCCTAGATCTATTGCCACTAATAGCAAGACCTTAATCAGACTGTATGTTGTTTATCAGCTGTTTGTTGATTTTGAGAAAACGTGTAAGAAGAGAATCACACCTACAGGGATAACTGAGGGGGAAAGGGGTTTTGAGCAAACTAAAGAATGTTATCTAACTGAGGTCATGCCTTTCTTTAAACAGTTAAAAGGTCCATTTGAGAATCTTCAAAAAGGAATAAATTCAGATATTAAAGAAATGGAAAAGGAATTTGATGCAATGATAGTTGAGGTCAATGATTATGAACAGGAACTCAAATATAATGAAGTTGAAAGGAAGAACTTGCATATCTTAAATGAGAATTTGATTTCGAGTTGTGTGGCTCAAGATGTGTTTTATACTGTTACTAAGCACTCTATTACTGCTTCTTGATTTTATGAATTATCTATTGCATTGAAAGTTTCCCATGATCGTGTCATTGAGCTTGAAAACAAAAACTCAGAACTAAATGAGAAAATTGATCAGGATGATCACGATAATTTGGTAAAACATCTTTCTAAACTAGAAGTTGAACATTTTGATTTGCAACTAAAATATCAACATCTTAAAGAAAATGTCAAAACCTCAAATATCAAGACATCCTCAGATGTTCCAGAGTTTGATGCAGTTTTTCAGATAAACAAACGTGACGAACAGATTCAAGCTCATTGTAACACGATCAAAAAATTGAAAGCCCAAATTTCACAATTAAAGGGTGATAAGAACAATGTGACTGGCTCCCAAATGACTCCTCCTTTAGATTCTCAGTATTCTCAGACTTTTCATCTTCAAAACTTGGTTAATGCTTTACAAAAGGAAAACGAGGGTTTTCTTGAAGAAAATGAAAACGTTAAACGACACTTTAAAGAGTTATATGATTCAATTAAAGTCACTCGTGACAAGAACAACGAAAAAATAACGTCTTTACAAAAGGAAATTGAGAATCTGAGGAGACAGGAAAAAGGGAAACTGCCACTTGTCTTTAATGAGAATGTTGCATCAAGGTCATCCTCAGACTGCAAATATACTGTGACTGTTAAATACATTCATCCTCATCTTAGAAATAATGAACTTTTGTTTCATAACTATTTTGATCACTGATACGCTTACACAGCGCGTTCGGGGTCAAAGGAACTTCCTTTTCGTCGAGCAAGTTTTTCAACACCCTAGGCAGTGAACCTAATCGTTGTAGTGTAGTACTAGGGTAAGCCACGGGAATTGATATCGTTCTCTAGGGGAATAGGAATGCTAGTGAGAAGTTACTACGCTAAGGTTGGAGTTGAGGAAGATTATTTTTTATCTTTTTTTATGTTTTTTTTTAGAAAAGGAAAAGTACGAATCTTGGGGTTTGGATTTGGGGGGTTGGTATTTCTACCGATTACTCTACTATTATCTAATTATCTAAACTAAGGTGGTGGTAGTCTATGTCTAATTATTGTGTGCTTGTATGATAGTTTAAAGATGTGTTTACTTAGGTTTTACTACTCCTTAATTATCTTCTATTGGTGGTTGAATTGTCACGTCCTTATTCCTAGTTGCGTTGTGTTTCTAAAGTTGTAGGGTATGCGTTTCTCCCTACTCTTTGAAGTTACCAAAGGGTCTCGTCTACAAAACCCACTAGGGATGATAAACTCTAACTCTAAGGCCTCTTTGGATAGTTTAGCTTACAACAACTCAAAGTGCTATAACCTAAGGTTCACAAAGATTAATCAAGCATTAAGTACACAACGAATGACCTATCGCATTACTAGATCATTAATCAACTAAGATAAGAAACAACCAATCAATATTCAATAATTAAGTTTCATATTCCCTAAGCAAACACACAAGTAAATTAGCCGGACATGGAGAACATGCAAGCATACACACAAATAATTGAAGACATGATTAAATTAATGAAATAAACAACTTATCTTGGTGTAAGTTAGGGTTTAGAACCCTAAAATACGACCTTGGTTCGGTTTAGGTTTTACTCCAAAAGTTTACCCAAAAGACTACTCTTAAAACTGAAAAATTCGGATTCTATATATAAGATTACATGTGCGACGGCGTCACCTTATGATTTGTGACGCCGTCGTGTCGCCGTCATTAGGGTTTCGTCTTGGCCAAGTTAATCTTGCGACGACGTCACCTTATGCTTGTGACGCCGTCCTCTTTAGCTTCTGACGCCGTCTGGATTGAATCTAGACCATCTGAGTTGCGACGGCCTGCTCTTTTAAAGCCCGACGCAGTCCTCCAAAAACTAGCAATTTCTCTTCTGTGTCGTCACAAATTCCTCCGACGGCGTCGCAGATTAAGCAGTGACGCCGTCCCCTTGTAATTTAGCATCTTGAGTGTCTCGATTCTTGACTTTGGCCATTTTCTTCATATATCCGCGCCTTTTCGTCCAAATAAGTGCCATTACGGCAGTTTGCCTTCAAGAGACCTAAAAAGTGAAAAGGAACGATATTAAGCAATAACGGATACAAAAGTGATCAAATAAGGGCTTAAACGACCCCTCAAAAAGGTACATTTTAAAACCTTATCAAATATCCCTACACTTGATATTTGCTTGTCCTCAAGCAAATGTGCTTTTAGCCAATTAATTTATAAGTTAGGGGTCATGAAGCATTGGTTTAAAACAGTCCATAACACATATAATCCCCGCAAAAGTCATAACAAGCACGGAAATTACATACTAGCACCTCACATGGGGTGTTTGGATACTCACATCTCTCGGGTGTATATGAAATATAGCAAATTGGAAATGGAAGATAAACACTCATTAACCGGTCCTAGTACATAGATTACCATAGGCTTGAGAATAGATCAAACCTCCATCGCTTTGGCGTAAGCACCTAGGAAAGACTATCAAAGAGGTCTTTAAAGGGTTGTAACGTTAGGCTTACGGTAGGGAAAACAAAGGGTTTGGTGGGATAGGCTATTTAGTGGTGGCAAGTCAAAAATCTCTATGTTAAATGCATACGAATGCTAAGCCAAGACTCGACACTCTAAACTCTAGATAACTGAAATAAACAAACATAAATTTAAAGATAGATGTAGGATGGTAGCCCGCATTTTTTTTTATACACTTTTACTCTACCATCCTCTACGGTAACATCAAAATGATAGGGATTTATAGCACATCCCTACACTTGAGTTTTTATTACTCTAACACTAATATGACCTGATTTGAAAAGATCAAAACACTTGGAGTACGTTATTACGTGGATAAGGGAATTGGCGTTCCCTTTTAGTCATTTAAAACTTTAACTTTTCCCATGAGTCCCAATCGTCCCAAAACTGTGTACAAAGGATATGACTCAACTTAGCAACTCATGCAAGTAATTAGATAATTAAACTAAGGGTTTAGGGTGATAACAATAATGCACTAAAAGTGAGTGCATACAAGGTAGGCTAAGGCGATTTGGGTGTACATTTGGGGTGGGGTGTAAACAATGCTCTTCATTGATATTCCGGAAAACTGAAACATCACGAGAACCGCGAAAAGGATAGGCTCTGAGGGGTTAACTAGGGGTATCGTGTACTAAAGATGAGTACAACGCAAAGGTGTGGGGGAATTACTCAACCGATGTGGAAGAAGTAATTATATTACGGGTATCAAACAAGGGTTATCCTAATGCCTCTTATCATTTAGTTATTCCTAACTACACAAGTGTAGTCTCACTAGCGATCTCGGAATGCATCACAAAACAAGTTCTAGAATCTAATATACTACTGGTTCACACTCTAAGCATTGAAGATGAATGCTTCAATTCCTACTAATCTAAGGGCGATCCTCACATTTTTGGTGGAATTTAAGTGGTAAAGGGTTTTGTGCTAGTCATATAACTTCCTATCCGTGAGACGCTTTTGTTAAGACTAATGGCCCACTCCTATATGTCATGAAAAATTGAAAATTTGGTGCCAAAATTACCCTAACCGACATTTTCTCATGGTTTATTACGCAAATGCAATTAGACAAAGCAAATAATCAAGGATAAGCATAGTTTCAAAGTTCCCGTTTTATTTTCCCTCCCTACACTTAAACTGAACATTGTCCCCAATGTTCCCCGAAAGTATCAAAGTTATGATAAAAGAAGGTAATCAAAAACGAAAGAAACTAATACTCCCCTGATTAGATCGGTAGGATCCGTGTGTGAAGTAGTGGTTAAATCCTTTCCAAGAAGAATGTATGCGTGAAAAACTCCTCCAACTTTATGTATCTTCTTCTTGAGAAACAAAACCTGCACACTTAAAGAAAACAAACGAAACCTTCGCGTAAAATCGGCGGTAATAATATATAAGACTCGATTTAAACTAGGATATAATGCTTGTGGAATGGATGTTTACAGAATTTCTAAGAAAATTAAGACCTGGAAAATTCCAAAAAATTTTAAGTAGCTCAGAAAATGAGAAAAAGTAATCTGATGTTTTTACTCCTTCCTGATGCCGTCAGGTTGCAATCCTGACGCCGTCAGGTTATCCTGACAAAAACTGGTCTGCGATTTTCTGAAAAAAATTCTGGAAAATTTACATCTTTAGAATCTGGAAAAATTTCTGCAAAACATCCATTATGACTCGAACAAACACACAAATATATCTTTTAATGAATTGTTATTCTCATGTTCACGTTTCTTATGAAAATGTGTGTAATCCTCCCTACACTTATCCTTTATGTAAAATACCTTTATATGCAATTAAGACGAGGTTAAAAACAAAATAAAGCATTTTTACAAATTTAAACATGAGAATAAACAATCAATAAAAGATATATGACACTAACAAGCAAACAATTAAGCATGGGTTGCCTCTGTAACACCCCCAAAAATGGTTTGCAGCGGAAGAAAAAGTTTTTGGGATGCTACTCAGTTGGATCATAACACAAGTGAAAAATAATAGCTTTTTCGTACAAGATTTCATTTATTGAAATAAAATGGAGTTTACAAAGGTTGATTTGTTGCGGAAAAATGGCCCATTAATAAAATGTGGTCCCCATTTGTAAATCAGAGTCATCTATGACCATGCCATGCCAATGCCCAAGCGCCTCCAGAGTTAGCTATCGCCTTTTCATCCTGAAAATACATGCTAAAAAGTCAACACAATGGTTGAGTGAATTCATAGGTTTAGTAAATAAGCAGTTGATCACAAGATTTTCAAGTTTAAGATAAGCCATGGGCTACGTTGTTATATGCCCATAAAAGATAGTTGATATTATTGCGCTAAGCTCATGACACCAAACTAACTGCATACACCTAAATTACTGGTGTAAGTAAATAAAATTGCCCCTCTGAGATGTAATAGCCAATTACATAGAAATACCAAATATAGTGCGCCCCGGTTATTTCCGATAACCGAGTCGGGGTCGTCAGTTCCCATAGTACTATCCACGATATTTGCGTTCACTCGCAAGTGATTAATGGTTCATGATGTAGGGGACTTTTGGCAAACAACTTAGGCAGAGTCATAATATCAAGTGAACAGCAAACAGTTTTCAAGCAATTGTGATCATAAAAGCAGTAGTAGCATGTATTCTCCCCCAAGGAGTTTATAAAACAGTTAAAAGAGTAAAAGTGGGGCTATGAACTCACCTTAGTCCGAAGCAATGCAAGGATCGATACTAGCACGACTAGTATACAGAAATGTGACACAACATTATCACAAGCTATCAACGCACAACGATGTCAAGAATACAGGCGCGAAGGCACGTCATCGGTACAACCTACTAGTATATGGTTCATCTCAGTATACGTATCGTAAAGTAAAGAGGTTTTCTAAAGCTAGATGTTTTAGTTTTCGTGGATTTTTAGTATCGATATCTTATAAAAAGTTTAGTGTCGTTCTCGAAAGAAAAGTTTGGTGTTAACGTTTCGTGTGGTGGTATGAAAACATAGACTCGACAAATAACTCACGCCAAATATAACTCACACTAAAGCGTAATGTATATCCCCATACATCTTAAGAATAGTCAAGTATTTTTGACCAAAACTTAAGAACACACACCAAAGCATAAAACATATATAAAGGAACTAAACAAGTAAGAATCATCTAGCAATAAAACAAGCAAATGGTTGAGCCTTAGGCATTTATAAGAAACTCTAGATAGTTCAGAAAAGTCAATTAGACTTTATAAGAAACTTTAATTATAATAACGTTTCATAATTTTTATAAAATTGTTGGGTTTTATATAAATAAAAGGATTTTCAAATAGAAGTATAAGTTTAATAAGTTTTTATAAATTCCGATATAATGCGTCCGTTTATACAATATTTCCGTGTTAATAGACTTTAATGAAAACTTGATTTTTAAAACAATATATCCCATCAGATTTATAATTAAACATGTGTTTTAGTTAATTATTCCAACCCGTTTCAATAATAACTTAACTAAATAGTTTTAGTAGTTAATCAAATTTTTAGCTTATGTATTAGTTATTGGTTTTGCCACTTATCATTAGTTTCATCTCATATATTGGTCCATACGAGTAGAGTCTAATTTATCACCTCCGTCTCGAGTCCAAATAGTCTGATATAAGTCCAATATATGCAAAGTTCAATAGCAAGTGTCAACCACGAGTTACCGAAACGTACCAATGATTCCCAAGTCAACCGAATAAAACAAATTATCCTAATAACCAAAAGAATTCTAGTACATGTTAAATATTGCATTTTAACCAAATTTCTAAACACCAATTTAAAAGAGTATAAATCTGTAATACCAAATACTCGAAATCAAAATCTAATATATCGAATCCACACTTAATTGATTTTAACCGAAAATAACACAAGTTCAACCCGGGACCAATTCAAACAAATAAGCAAATCCATTTTCAAACTTGACAACATAACTAGACAAACAAGCACTCTAGTCGGTTACCAATCCGACTCAACATGAACACTCGATCCAACACTAACCGGATCAACTCATATGCAAAATCATCATAACTTCGCTTTCAGTCACAAGTTACCTCACGAGACGACAATACAATTAATCCTAAACACTGATTTTACCCATTATACATCTGTAAACTAGCCCAAGATCATAATGATAAAACTGAAAATAAAAGCAATTCAAGTAGTAACCCGTGTACACCACAAGCATAACAAACAAGTAGTAGATCAAAGTAACAAATCCAGGACCACAACGATAACGATAACAGGATCACATCTGATTTCAAAGTGGGTCAGAACTGACCCGACTCGCAACCACAACAAAGGGCACAGCCAACAACAAAACGACTTGGTACCACACGAAACTGAAAACGACCTCCAGACCCGTTTACCACGCGAATTCATTGTTAAACATGTTTTTAAAACTGATTTTCACCAAACGAAACTAAATCAACAATTTTATTATCCACGGAACTCACCAATACGATCCATCAACATCATTACCACACGATAACATTATCAAACGCGTTTTTAATCCGTTTTTGATTCCACGAAAACATTAACACCAACAGTATTAAGATAAAACAACATGGGTACTCGGCTTACCATAGAAATCGAGAAAGAAAGAAGAGAAAAGAGGCGAGACGATGGTGGTGATGGCAGCTACTGCTGTGGTTCACGAACCCAAAACAACTCGAAACATACACTACTCAGCCTAAACGATTCACCCTTCAAACATTTATCACCACAGATCCGAATATTAAATTTAAGATCTAGCACGCGTGAGGGTTTCTCACCGCGCGTGTGGTGTGTAGAAAGAACCACCATAGGCCGATCTATCATCTTGGATGGGCGGTGTAATTGTTGGTGGTCGCCGGAATAGTGGCCGGAAAAATAGACGGCGCCGGAACCCTAGCTTGGGGTGGCCGGATATTTAAGAGAGAAGGTGGGAGTATATTTTGTTTAGAGTGAGAAAATGTGTAAGTAAAGTGAGTTAGTGAGAGGGAGATGAGGCTTTTATACCCCTAGGAGGACCACTTTTGCCAATATCCAAAGTAGAGGGGCGTGGGTGAAATTTAACTGCAGGGACCAATCTTGTTAATTTCGTTAATCTTTTATAAATATTATATTCGGGACACATTCAGAAGAGTAAACGGACTCGAAAAATTACGAAACTAGCGCCATTGCTCACGAAATCATTTTTCCAATAAAAATGAGTATTTACTTGACTATTTTCTCACAATTAGAAATAGCAACCAAATCAAAATGATTGATAGGTTTATGGTTGTTCCGGTACGCGTTGTGTCTAGAATTTCACGTTTCGAGAGATAACTTTCTCGTTTTCACTCCAAATGAGCTCAGGAAAGCTCGTAAATGAGAAACAGACGAATTTTCTCGAAAACGGACATCTGGAAAAGTGCGAGTTGTTACAGCCTCCCACGAAGCGCTTTTCTTTATTTAAGAGTCTTGTAGCTAGACTCATAGTCGTGTCCCTACGTTGCCTTGCGCACGCTCTCGTGCTCATACTTAAGCCATTCTAACGCTCTTTCATTCTTTTTGTAATCATCTCCTAATTCAAGGCATTTTTTGTAATACCGCTTAGTTTTCTCATATGGGTACCTAAGCCCACTTTGCTTATCCCTTTCACTAAGCAATGGAATAGGGGTCATTCTATTACAAGCCTCAATGTCCTTATGTTTAAACCTAGGATGAGCGCATGGCATTTGGTAGACGAAATCTTCAACTTCATCAGAGAATGTAATTAGACCATCAATCATCCGTTCATTCAACCTAGTCAATTTTTTGAAAGGTTTTCCAAAAATTACTTGAGTGAGGTCGTTATCAATAAATTCTCCTAAGTCTTCTAAGACCATGAACTCTACCAAATAAGCAAAACTTCCAACAAACACGTGCAAATGAGTGACTGCTTCAACAACATTGTTCCCTTGATAAGTTAACTCATTGATCTTGATTTTATTGTATAAGTCTCTTGAGATTAAGTTCAAAGGCAAGAATGAATTCAAATAAGCATCGAACCCCTCTAGTCCTATTTTGCAAGGGAATTGCATGTTAAAGGGGCCATCTTTCTCAATCCTACACCTAGGGTCAAAACATTGGGAGGGGTCTTCCTCAATTTCACAACTAACTCCATTAATGACCTCCCGCTATCAAGTGCTTCACCATAGTCAAGTTCCTCATCGGAATCAGAGTCATAGAAAGGACTTTGTTGTTGCCAATTTATCTCATTATGCCCTAGGTGATTTCCAAAATGGTGAGTAGGTGAAGGGTTTTGTGGGATTGCGTTCTCAACCTCGGGATTGGGAACGGGTAGAGTGAAGAATCTTCGGTGGAAGATACGTATCATGGTGAGTGATGGTTTTTACGAACAAAGGTCACGAAGAAGGGGGATAGACTAAGAGAAAGCTAAAAAATGAGAAAAAATTACTTGATAGGAATCAAGCAAAGAAACCTAAACGAGGTGGACTACTAACTAGCTATTCTATTCCCCGGCAGCGGCGCCAAAAACTAGATACGCTTACACAGCACATTCGGGGTCAAAGGAACTTCCTTTTCGTCGAGCAAGTTTTTCAACACCCTAGGCAGTGAACCTAATCGTTATAGTGTAGTATTAGGGTAAGCCACGGGAATTGATATCGTTCTCTAGGGGAATAGGAATGCTAGTGAGAAGTTACTACGCTAAGGTTGGGGTTGAGGAAGATTATTTTTTATCTTTTTTTATGTTTTTTTTTAGAAAAGGAAAAGTACGAATCTCGGGGTTTGGATTTGGGGGGTTGGTATTTCTACCGATTACTCTACTATTATCTAATTATCTAAACTAAGGTGGTGGTAGTCTATGTCTAATTATTGTGTGCTCGTATGATAGTTTAAAGATGTGTTTACTTAGGTTTTACTACTCCTTAATTATCTTCTATTGGTGGTTGAATTGTCACGTCCTTATTCCTAGTTGCGTTGTGTTTCTAAAGTTGTAGGGTATGCGTTTCTCCCTACTCTTTAAAGTTACCAAAGGGTCTCGTCTACAAAACCCACTAGGGATGATAAACTCTAACTCTAAGGCCTGTTTGGATAGTTTAGCTTACAACAACTCAAAGTGCTATAACCTAAGGTTCACAAAGATTAATCAAGCATTAAGTACACAACGAATGACCTATCGCATTACTAGATCATTAATCAACTAAGATAAGAAACAACCAATCAATATTCAATAATTAAGTTTCATATTCCCTAAGAAAACACACAAGTAAATTAGCCGGACATGGAGAACATGCAAGCATACACACAAATAATTGAAGACATGATTAAATTAATGAAGTAAACAACTTATCTTGGTGTAAGATAGGGTTTAGAACCCTAAAATACGACCTTGGTTCGGTTTAGGTTTTACTCCAAAAGTTTACCCAAAAGACTACTCTTAAAACTGAAAAATTTGGATTCTATATATAAGATTACATGTGCGACGGCGTCACCTTATGATTTGTGACGCCGTCGTGTCGCCGTCATTAGGGTTTCGTCTTGGCCAAGTTAATCTTGCGACGGCGTCACCTTATGCTTGTGACACCGTCCTCTTTAGCTTCTGACGCCGTCTGGATTGAATCTAGGCCGTCTGAGTTGCGATGGCCTACTCTTTTAAAGCCCGACGCCGTCCTCCAAAAACTAGCAATTTAGCAGCTTGAGTGTCTCGATTCTTGACTTTGGCCATTTTCTTCATATATCCGCGCCTTTTCGTCCAAATAAGTGCCATTACAGCAGTTTGCCTTCAAGAGACCTAAAAAGTGAAAAGGAACGATATTAAGCAATAACGGATACAAAAGTGATCAAATAAGGGCTTAAACGACCCCTCAAAAAGGTACATTTTAAAACCTTATCAATCACCTTAAGGATAGTCTAGAATGTCTCCGTGAGATTGTGGAAGAGGATTTCTTAAATAAGCCTCTTGACAGAGAAATTAGGGTTGCGTGCATTCAAGCCAAACGATCTCAGGAGCTGCTAGAATGTTTAATAGCAACATGTCCTAAATCCTTAGGTGCAAAAGGTAAAGTTGTGATGCCTTGTTCTATGCCAAGTGCCAAGCATACAAACCATTCTATGCCCACTATTAAGAAAGTGAACTCTAATGTGCCTTCAAGTAGTTCAGATCCCTGCACGTCTAGTTCAGGAATGCAAAAAGTAGATCAACCAACTAATGTTCCCATAATTCCTTCTACAGGAGTAATCAGTGACATAAAAGCAAGCGGGTCAAAGCCTTCAGGCAATACCAAGCAAGATAGGACCTCACAAGCTATAAATGTGCATTGGAAGAGAGTAGAAGATCACCCTAGGAATATTAAGTTTGAGTTGAATAAAACGAATCGTGTTGATTCTAGTATTAGCTATAAGCGTACTGTAATTAATTCGAATTCTGCTACTATCCGCAAACCATGTAATGATGACTGCTTGATTTCTGTTACTAATCATGAATGTGGTGTGAATGATTTGTCTAATGCTGTCAAACGCCCAGTTAAAACTGTTAATGTTAAAAATCTAGCTAAGAAGGCAAAAAGGCAAAGGTGAAAGAAAGTTAGAAAACAGTGGAAAACCACAGGAAGGGAATTTAGTAATATAGGTTATCAATGGATACCTATTGGCCGTAAGATTAATGAGTTGTGCCCTAAATTTGCTAAGTCAATGCCCACTAGAAAATGGATGCCTACAGGTAGAACTATTCCCTTAATAAGTGAACATACTTTGAATAGGTCAAATACAGACACTAGCACTGCATCTATTTCTGATGATTCCATTGTTTCTACTTCTGATGTGGGTGTTCCAAGCACTGTTACTAACCAAATGGAACCCATTCTTGCATGGGGATCCCAATTATCCAGTTATCCATTATTGTTTGTGTTCAACTGCAGATCGTTCAAATCGTTCTGTGGTACCTGGACTCAGGCTGTTCCAAGCATATGACTGGAGACCGGTCACGGCTCATGAACTTTGTGAGTAAATTCATCAGGACTGTTAGATTCGGGAATGATGATTTCGGTGCAATTATGGGTTATGGAGACTATGTTGTAGGAGATAGTGTGATTTCCAGGGTATATTATGTTGAAGGTCTTGGACATAATCTATTTTCTGTTGGATAATTTTGTGACTCTGACTTAGAAGTGGCCTTCAGAAAACATACTTGCTTTGTTAGAGAACTTGATGGTGTGGAACTTCTCAGAGGAACTCGTGGTTCAAACCTATACACCATCTCTATCGAAGACATGATGAAATCTTCACCCATCTGCCTGCTGTCAAAGGCTTCTAAAACTAAGTCATGGCTATGGCACTATCGTCTCAATCACTTGAACTTTGGTACCATAAACAATCTTTCCAAAAAGGACTTAGTAAGAGGATTACCTAGACTTAAGTATGAAAAGGATCATCTTTGTTCAGCATGTTAATTGGGAAAAAGCAAGAAGTATGCCCATAAACCCAAACCTACAAATTCAGTTATGGAAGTTCTACATACTATTCACATGGATTTATGTGGACCAATGAAGGTGCATACGATAAATGGGAAGAAATACATTCTTGTAGTTGTTGATGATTACTCTCAATTTACTTGGGTAAAGTTTTTTAGGACAAAGGATGAAACTCCAGATGTCATCATCAAACTTATCAAACAGCTTCAGGTTCGACTCAACAATACTGTTAGAATTGTTCGAACAGACAATGGCACACAGTTTGTTAACAAAGACTTAATTCAGTTTTATGAAAGTGTTGGAATCAGTCATCAAAGAAGTGTTCCACGAACTCCTCAACAGAACGGTGTAGTTGAAAGACGAAATCGAACTCTTGTGGAAGCCGCAAGAACAATGCTAATTTATTCAAAGGTTCCAATGTTTCTATGGGCTGAAGCCATTGCCACTGCTTGCTACACCCAAAATCGTTCTCTTATTCACACCTCTCATGGAAAAACCCCATATGAACTTGTCCATAAACAAAAACCTGATCTATCCTACCTTCGTGTGTTTGGTGCTTTGTGTTACCCAACTAATGACGGTCAAGATTTGGGTAAACTAAAAGCTAAAGCTGACATTGGAGTATTTGTAGGATATGCACCAAACAGAAAAGGGTACCGAATCTACAACAAGAGAACCCGAAATATTATGGAAACAATTCACGTTACGTTCGATGAGCTGACCGGTCAAATGGCTCCAGGACAATCCAGTTCTGGACCCGCACTTCAACCTTCATCATGTAGTCCTATCAGTTATAACCTTGTTTCAAATCCCTCACCAGCAACTCCTTATGTACCTCCTTCAGAAGATGATTTGAAGAAATTATTTGATCCAATGTTTGATGAACACTATGAGCCAAGTGCTAATGATATGTCAATTCCATCATCAGAGGCTGCTTCTATTCCTGTCAATGAAGTTAACCCTTCAGTTTCAATGTCATTAAGTCAAGAAGCGGGTGCTGCTGATCACTCTGTCTCATCAACAAATCATCAATCGTCAAGTGTACATCATGGAATTGTTTCTGGCACCAATGATGGAGATAATCCCTTTGCTACTCCTGAATATGCCCCCTTTGAAAACATATTTGCTCCTGAATCATCATCAGAACCATCTTCATCAGGAGATATCGATTCTGCTACTTCAGTTCCTCAACAACAACCACATGAACACCTTAGAAAATGGACACATGATCATCCATTGGACAACATCATTGGAAACCTTTCTCGTCCTGTATCCACACAGAAACAACTTGCAACCGATGCTTTATGGTGCTTCTTCAACTCCGTACTCTCTAAGATCGAACCAAAAGACGTGAAAACTGCCATGAATGAAGACAGCTGGTTCAATGCCATGCAAGAAGAAATTCATGAGTTTGATCGACTAGATGTATGGGAATTAGTACCTGCTCCAGATTGTGCAATGATCATTGCTCTAAAGTGGATCTTCAAAGTAAAACTTGATGAGCATGGTGATGTTTTAAAGAACAATGCTCGATTGGTTGCAAAAGGATACCGTCAAGAGGAGGGTATTGACTTTGAAGAATCATTTGCTCCAGTTGCTCGTATCAAGGCAATCAGAATCTTCTTGGCTAATGTTGCAAGTAAGAACATGGTAGTCTATTAGATGGATGTAAAGACGGCTTTTCATAACGGAGATCTTAAAGAAGTCGTATACGTCTGCCAACCTGAAGGCTTTGTGAATCCAGAGCATCCTACTCACGTCTATCCTTTGAAGAAGGCTCTTTACGGTTTGAAGCAAACTCCAAGGGCATGGTATGATACGCTATCAAAGTTTCTTCTATCTACTGGATTTAGCAAAGGAGCAGTTGATCCGATATTGTTCACCAGAAAGTCAGGCAAACATTTAATTCACGTTCAAATATATGTTGATGATATTATTTTTGCCTCAACTGACCCCCAATGAATGTGACCGTTTTTCAAATGAAATGGGTTCCAAATTTCAAATGTCTATGATGGGACAAATGTCATTTTTCTTGGTATTACAAATTTCACAAAGTCCCGGAGGCATTTTTATAAATCAATCTAAATATGCAAATGAGATTTTAAAGAAATTTGGATTTGATTCTTGTGACCCTGTTGACACTCCCATGATAGAGCGTACTAAACTGGATGAGGACCACTCAAGGATCATGGTAGACCAAACGAAATATCATTGTATGATTGGATCCCTGATGTACCTCACAGCCAGTAGACCAGACATTCTGTTCGCTATTTGCATGTGTGCTAGATATCAGGCTAAGCCTACCAAAAAGCACCTTGAAGCGGTTAAACGGGTCTTTCGGTATCTCCAAGGAACCATCAATATGGGACTTTTGTACCCGAAGGACACCGGTATGTCACTAAAGCCTATGCAGATGCTGATCATGTAGGATGTCAAGATACACGACGAAGTACGTCTGGAGGTGCTCAGTTTTTGGGTGATAAGCTTGTGAGCTGGTCTTCAAAGAAACAAATGTTTACTTCTATTTCCTCTAAAGAGGCTGAATACATTAACATGTCATCTTGTTGTGCTCAAATCCTATGGATGAGATCCCAATTATCTGACTATGGCTTTGAATTCAACAAAATCCCTCTGTACTGTGATAATAAAAGTGCCATTGCTCTCTCATGCAACAACGTTGAGCAAAGCACATCGACATTCGACATCATTTCATCCGGGAGCAAGTTGAAAACGGTGTGGTGGAACTCTATTTTGTGAGGACTTAATACCAGTTAGCAGACATCTTCACCAAAGCTCTTCCTAGAGAACGTTCCGAGTTTATCCTCCCACGACTTGGTCTAAAGAGTCTTCAACCGGAAACACTCAAACGTCTTCAAGAGGAAGAAGAGGAGTAAAAGGACTTTCTTCATCCATCTCTTGTAAATATTTATTCGAAAAACAAAATACAAAATTTCAAAATCTACAAAAAGCAAATAGAAAAATATAAAACTTTCAAAAAACCATAAAAATTTGAAAAATTCGAAAAATCTTCAAAAAAACATTGTCATTTTGTCATGTTTCTCTCGATTCGATAATATCTATGGTCTTGATGTTGTCATTCAAAGAATGACACGGGACTTTAGATGTTGTTCGAATCT